>JAPMOB010226494.1:0-12566 GCA_029875015.1 Lepomis gibbosus
CAGTCCACTAGATGGAGGCATGAAGCTGCAGCCCAGCACACACACCATGCATGGAGGAGCGGCTACATTCACTGACACACAAGGTGACACACACATTTTACCTGCGTGAGTTTACGCTGAGCTTAGAACGACTGACCTTGCAGCATTTGCAAAGACAAATAGCACAAGATCAGTCAAAAGGTGGTTCGTAGAAAAGCAACTGTGGGCACCAGACTCAGAGTCAGTTCTAGACCAATTTTGTTGAGGGAGCTAGGCTGGGGCCAGTTGTTTTGTCAGAGGGGCCCATTCAATCCGGGACAAAAAAGAGACAAAGGCAATGTTCAAGCTTTCAAAATGTCTTGTTTAGTATATGATGTAATGTTTAGTATGTTTCAGTAACTTACAGTTCTTTGTTTCGGGATATTTTCAGTAACTTAGTTATAGTACAAAAAACCTTCCTGTTAACTTTAGATCAAGTTCCATTCTTTGATGCAACACTTCTTGGTAAGGCTTAATGAACAGTAGAAGCTCTAGTGTACGAGACATTCTCTGGATCCCAGTTTGTAGTTTGTATCCCACCATAACTTTAGCTAGGAAACAACAAACGTCTCCATATTCACCCTGTTATTAGTCCTGATGTGAAGAATACACAACATTAAATACTTGATGGTTGGCCGTCATCTGTGCATTATGGAGAGGATAAATATTTGGCAGACTGCATGTCCAGCCTGGTCGGACCAGTAGGCTACTTTTATCGCTTTTTGTGTATGAAAAGTTCTGTTTAAATGCATTATTAAATTGTTATGATAATTATTTACCCTTTAAGGAGGGGAACAATTTCAAGCAATGTCCAAAGGCTGTCCATGCAATGGAAACATGGAGTACAAGGACAAAATATTGTCTACAATGCTGCAATCAGTTTAATTTACATTTTGACAAGGAAGATACATTACTATGATTACTGTAGATCAGGGCTATTCAATAACAGATTCAATTGGGCCAAATTTTAAAACCGGGACACAGAATGGGCCTATTTATTAATAAATAATTGAATATATATATTATTTTTTTAAAAGAATTTAACATTTTTTATTATCTACATGTTGTTTCTAGAGCAGCAACAGTCACTAATCTCTCACTGGACAACAACAACAAATCTAACTTGTCAGTAAAACAAATATTACATATTCCTGACATCAACATACTGAGTGAAATTTAGAAATTAGAAACAACTCATTAGAAAAAACACAGCTGCGGTGGATGAGAGACTGAGCAGATTATATATAGCTCGCTCTTCACATACTCCCATACAGGGCTTGACATTAACACCAATGTGGGTGGATTTCGGCCGTGGCAGTAACAGTCACTCCCACTATCACTTTGGCATGTTAAAAATTGTAGTCTTGTTAAAAGGCATAAATAACAAACGAATTGCAATGTGACATTACGACACTATAACTCCCATGAGTAGGTACTACCTGCACATAGGCTAGTGTTAGCTCATTGGTAAAGCATAGGCCTATTGTCTTGCGGGCTATAATGAACGACACACAAGAGTAAACTAGCGTAAGTCTGAATCACCGGGAGATTTCACAGCGGCCTCCTGGTCACTTTTAACATGATGGTATGGTATATCTCTGTCATCCCACGCGCCTGGTCGCATGCACTCACACATCAACACAGCGTTCAGTCAGTGCATGGTCGAGCAGTGTGGGAAAAATGCACAGGAGAAGAGAACAGGCCGAGCTGAGGCGGAGAAAGGCAGGAGGAAAGTGCCGTTAACTGCGGTAAAATACAGATCTTCATGATTAAGGGTCATGCTGGTGTTTAAAAATGAAAACAACATAGACTACAAGCAGGACTGCCCTTAATATTGACATATCTCCATCATTTCATATCTCCTGTTACTCAGAGTTACCAGAGCTATGACGATAAACACAAGTCCAGTCAAAGCTCTGAGGAAATGCAGGTGCAAAACGAACACTCCAAAAGTGCACAAAAGTTATATAGGCCTACATTAAATTTGTAATCCTGTTGCCTTAATTGTCAAATTTTTCATCTTTGCTCTTTGTTTCTAATGCAGATCGTTTTTCAATTCCGTATTACAGTATTTAACCTACTGCTTTTATGAATAAATAGGATTTAAACAATGTTTCTGGTGAATTTATTTGTCAGTTTCGTTTTCAATTAATCTTTTACACCCATGCAGCACAAGCTACTCTTTGTGTTTAACTTATCAACATGTTATCAGAGCGAATGATAATACTAGTACATTTTACCACTCCATAGTCAACTTTGATCATATAAAACGTAATTTCCCAACAACAAAAATGCGTGGCGGGTCCAAGGTCCAAGGCACCTGCCCCTGATGGCTCCTCCCTAAAACTGCCACAGCAGAGAGTGGGACAGAAGCTAAACTTAATTTTTTTTACCAGAATGATGATTGTTGTTAATAAAATATTCCAACAGACCACAGCTCTGTTCTGTACATTGAACTGCATCTGTGAATTTTACTTTCACTTTTTCTCTTATGTTAATCTTCTTATGCTGTTTGTTTGAACTGTTTTGTATGCTTTGAAGTAGTTTAATGTTTAATAGTGAATCATATTTTATAAACTTATCATTTAATTCTGAAAAGTAACAAAATGTAGTGAGGTTAAAACTGAAGTTTCTCCCTCTGAGTACCAGAAATACTCTGTAAAGTACATGAAGAACCCACTTCAGTACAGTACTAAATGTTACTTTTCAGCACTGGAAGTTACAAAAGCAGATAGATCCTTCACCAAAGTAACAATACTGTCTAAATAAAGCTCATCCAGAAAACATTAAGACACCAATTGAAAGGAAATCTCTTTGACTGGATTATTGATCAGATTTAAGTTAAGAAGTGATACTAGTTTCAAACTCATTTAGTGATGCAATTACATGTTATATTCAAAAGTAAAAAAATTAAGTGACTCACATCAACTCTTGAAGATCAACCAGCTTTACTTCTGCTCTTATTTCACCTTTCAAGGATTGTTTCGACTCCTTCGTCCCTGGTTTACAGTGAAACTCAGAGTTGTGAGTTTGGAGAAATGATTTCTGCTGTTTCTGATGTAACTAAGATAAAGACAGCTCATGTTAACGAGAGTATCTGTGCCACAACACTCAGAGTAGTGAAATGAACTTTGATTTGTGAGTGTTAATCATTAATCATATCTGTCATCAAGTTGTGATAAAGTTGCTGTTTGATGGAAGCATATAAAGCTAAAATGGCTGGAGGATGAGGCCATGTTGGTTTGTAGGTACTTTGGGTTTTAGAAAGTGTCTTTACTGAGTTTTAAACACAGAAATCTTTTTAACTGAGAGTTGTTGCTATGGAAACGGTATGGTAAAAAAAGTTATTATCTGGTTTTATCAAACAAAAGTGAAAAATCCTGCTATCAAATGTACATGTTTTCAAAACAAACTAAAATAATTGATTTTACTGCAGTCTGGCATTTTGAATTCATACAGGTGTTGAACTACATACCAGACAATAATAAACTGTATGTGTGTTTACATTGTTAAGCAAGTAGGGAAGGTACCCAGCATGCACCACAGTGAGGGCTTTCTCAATACTAAGTCCACCAAGTCCAGATTCATATGCCTGGGAGGAGAACACTCTGCTGCTCAGCAACAGCAGGACCAGCGGCTGATGCTAGATCACACTGTTTGCAGAACCTGTCATGGATATCACACATGTCCACCAGGTCTCAGTTCAGGGACTGATTGGTAAAATGAGGATACACAAGCTTACTGGAGAGGGTAGCAAGTCCAAACAGAAGCAACCAAAAAGCCAAGAGGTTAACAGAAATGGGGTAGGAAAAGAGTGCAGGCAGACCAGTAAAGGTCCAGGTCCAGAATCAGGATCAGGTTAAAAATTGTGGGGGGCAATTGAGGAATGAGAAACAGCTGAGCATGTGGATATAGGAGTCAGGTGAGTGGGACAGGTGGGACAATCTCAGGGCATCTGAGGGATGGATGGGTATCCTTTTGCATAAATTACTGTATTAATGCAGTGTGGCATGGAGGTGATTTTTGATTTCCAAGGACTGTATGCTGAAAAAAGGCCTGAAATATTTCACTTCACGTGTATTGAATCTAGGCAATATCTCATTTGCTTTTGAAAAAGTGCAAGCTCATTGCCTTTTGTGTCTAGCCTTGTACATTTATGTGTGTTATGGTATGGTTCTAGGTACTTGTTGTAATGTGGAAAACGTTAATCTGAAGTGAACATAGTGGCCAAATCTATACTTAGTTTTGTACAAGTTTCATCAGGATGGCCAGGAATGGAGTCAAATTCCCAGCCTGAGTTTTTTGTGCCAGTCCGCCCCTGGGTCCTGAATTTCACGAATAAAATGAAAAGCATCCAAGCAAATGTAAAAACTGTGAAGGGCATTAGTTAACTCGTCCAGAGTGGTGTGACTGCTGCACCTTGGATTCTGGAAGATAGTTTTCCTGCTCGACCAGGTTACAACCCCACACACGTAAAGAAATAAACCCCAGGGTCCTTTCATACCTGAAAGTCCGCAACAAGGTCAAACCAAAGTTTATGTTTTGATACAATTTGGTACATTTGTTTAGTTTTGGTTTGGTTTCACACATATTTGACGTTGATTGGTTTGTAAAGAGTTAAGGAGTGGCTTTGGCAATAATAGAAGAGGGATGAACAGATGCATATTGTTGCTGTTATATTGTTATGGCAATACTATCTGCAGCACCAACTGCACTTGAGGCTAGTTCAAATTCACCAAATGAACGTCTGCATTGTGCAAACATTATATCGTCACTGGCAGGAGAGGAGAAGTCAGTAAGCCATCCTTCTGCACCTCCTTTGGAGGAGAGATTAAAGACATGAGTGGCAGTTTGCTTCCATAGTATCAGTCTTCAAAGGATATCTCGATGCATTTGTTTTCCAGTTTACACGGGTCAGATCAGACAAAAGGTGGTTCCAATTTTGTGCAGCTCGAGAAAAGCAACTGTCGACGGCAGCCGTTTTGCAGACTCAATTTCTAACATGAATGCCTTACGTTAAGTCCAGCATGCATCACATTAAGTCATCGCTGTGCAGGGCTGCATGAGGTCAAATGCACCTATTGATCTTGAACTGATTAGTTTTTATTGCCCTCAGGTGGTTACTTAAACTGTAAAAAATGCTTATAGAGGATGTACTGTTACAATACAAGACCAGGATATACACTGTAAAACTATTTAAAATGAGCTTTTAAAGTATAAGAACAAACAGTGCATTGTAAAAATGACTATAGAGGACATACTGTTAAAATACAAGACTGAGAAATACACTGCAAATAAAATTAATACAAAGGATGAGCTGTTAAAATAGAAGGCTGGGATTAACAAAGTAAAAATGACTATAGAAAATAAACTGTTAAAATAGAAGAACTGAACAAAACTGCTAAGGGATTAACCTGTTAAAATTGGAGATTAGAGTGCATTATTATATAGTAAAACCAGGAAATACACTGTAAAAAAATGATTCAGGGTAATAAACAGGACATCCGAGCATCAGTGAGGTTCAACACCAATGTTGTGATCAGGTCTGACTCACAGTTTGTGTTCCACTTGAGAAAAGCATTTCTTTATGGACAACGGCGTCCACAAACTTTTGGCCATATACTGTATATACAATACTTCCAGCTTATTCATGTCAGTTAGACAGACATGGAAGTGGAAGTTCACAATAGAAAACGGAAAAGGAAAATTTGAATCAATTCAAAATTTATTGATGAATGTATTACAACCTAAAAGATTTCTGTAACAGTGATTCTGTAGAGACTCAACTTATTCTCTAAGAGTGAGAGACTTTCCCTCCTACAATGAACACAGAGACACAGAGGAACCAGACAGCCTGGACCAGAGCCCAAAGGCAGGATGAAGAGGTTCGGTGAAGGTGGTGTTGAAGGTGTGGAGGTGGATCAGTGTGTCAGAGGAGACTCTGTAGAAGGACAGAGTGCCAGCAGGATAGTCCACATACACTGCTACTCGTTCAGAGATAGAGGAGGAGGAGGAGATGGAGGAGGAGAAGGATGTTGCTCTCTTATTGTGCCAGATACAGTAACCCCTAACATTAGAGCAGGTCAGACTCCAGGAATGATCATTCCATCCAAACATACAGTCTTTGCTGCCTCCTCTTCTTTTTATTCCTCTATAAGTCACTGATATATTAACCTCTCCTCTCCACTCGACCTCCCAGTAACAGCGACCAGTCAGACCATCTTTACACAGCAGCTGAGGCCAGTCTTCAAACCTGTCTGGATGATCAGGATATGGCTGATCCTCCTCCACACATATCGCCTTCCTGTTGTTGTCAGACAGTTTGAGGTTTCTGTGTACTGTGTTTGTGTCGAGTGTGAGTTCACAGGAATCTGATGAGAGAGCGAGACACAATATAGCTGCAGTTATTGATCTATCATCTGTTAATTGATTGACACCTTGACAATGACATCAGCGCTTTGAATGAGTGATGTCACAGTCTGAAGATGGTTGAATGTGTGCTGCTTTGTTTTTATGAATCAAATGAAAAACACACTTACACTTCCTCAGACCTGGTCTCAACCATCGGACTCCAGCAGGCTCCACCCTGAAAGGAGGAGGGGGGTCAGAGCAGCATCAAACATGGACATTACATTTCTCCCATACACATACAGAATCTCACAAAAGTGAGTACACCCTCACATTGTTGTAAATATCTTTTCATGTGACATCACTGAAGAAACAACACTTTCGTCGAGATTCCACAAGGTCAATCTCCTCCCATAGTCAGCACCTACAGTAGCTCTTTCACAGCCTCACACGAATCTTGGCTACACACCGGTTGATCCTCAGGACAACTCACATTCCTGGCCACTACAATACCATTAGTGATTTGTCTCGTCTCTCATCCAAGTTCAGACACTGATCCCCAGAATCGTCACTTCATCCCATTCCAGTCTTACTGTTTTAAGCCATATCATTCAACCAGCTCCACAGCTGAGAAACCTATCTGCACTTCACAAGAAGTCATCCTCAACAGCCTCGGCTCAAGCTTCTCTCAGCATAGCTAACTGGCTGGAATCATTCAAGGCATCATGCCACTTTTCATCGGTCATTGTCCTCTCAGGACCTCAAGTTCAACCGCAATTTCAGCACATATGCTCTTTCAGTTCAAGTCCGTTCCTCCACTATGACATGCTAAGCAAGGTTCAAGGAAACTTGTACCCAATCCTAATCCGACTCTTTAACCCATCCTCTATGATCCATGCATTCCACATTTTCATCTGCATTTGGGTTCAATCCCTGTTGTCCAGCATAACCCACATTCACACCTGCACTGTTTGTAACACCCTCATTAAAAGCTGCATCCAGTAGCAACATCTGGCCTAAGACTTGGTGTGCATGAATGCTGAAGGCTGCTTAAGCTGCAGGACACTGCCTCTGGACTTGAATTAAACTCAAAAAGTAGGGGGCAGCGTGTCACACATCAGATCATAACTGCTTCTAATTGCCGTTAACTAGTTTAGGTCGCAGTGACTATGAAGAGATGGCGGGTTCAGGCGGATATAGGAGATTGCGATTAGTTAAACTTACATATTCTCAAATACATTTTTACATATTGCAACCTTAACATGCAGAGAGATCTGTACAAAATGTATTATTCAATTACCAACAGGCAATCACGATGCTTGTTCTTGAAGATGTTCTACATGGAGACCGCCTATACAAAGATATACTTTTTATATTCAACCAATTTTTTTTTTGTTTTGAGCAAAGACAAAAAGCTTCCTACATGTGTTTGTTCAAATATGCTTTATATATAAGATATAAGGCATATTTGAATACCTCCTCTATCAGATTGATCAGGTTTTCTGTGGTTGCAGCAGGCCTCTTCATACCTGAGATTATGCAGTCTCCAGTGTGGACCCTCTACTCCCGCAGAGAGCATTGTAATGCCTGAGACTTCTAGATGATTGTAGCTCAGGTCCAGCTCTCTCAGATGGGAGGGGTTGGAGCTCAGAGCTGAGGCGAGAGAAGCACAGCCTTCCTCTGTGATCAGACAGCCTGACAGCCTGCAAACACACAAAAGAACCCTCATGGCAGATCATCTGAGGTTCCTACAGTGTTAGTCAGCTACAGCAGGTAATTACAATAATAATTCAGGGAGTTAACACCACCATGTCACTATAATCTACATGTTAAAGAGTATACTGCCATGCTAACAGCTGTCTGAGGCTGTATTAGCTAAATGATAACATCATTATGCTCACAATGACAATCTAGCCTGTTTAGAAGGTACAATGTTATTTGCTAACTTGCTAATCAGCAGTTATATACACCTTAAACATATATTCACTACTATGCAAGAAAGCAGTATCTAGATTGACACCCAGTTAATGTTATACATTCCCAGATAACAGATTAGGTTTGGTCTCCCCAATTTAGGCTATGATGTGGAGGCTGATCACACATTTTCAATACTGACTTGATTACTTAGATTACATGATTCTAACTTGGCTTTTCATCTATATATGATAAAATGTGGCTGCTTAACTTTTTAAACAATTATGACTATTCTGATTGTTTGTAAAAGGTCCAGGGACAACTTGCTGAGGCAGCTGAAGAGGAGTTATAGTTGTCTAACCGGGATGAAAGGAATGTTTGAATTAGTCTTACATATTCTGGTTTTGAGACAGCAGGTTTGAGCTTGGTAATGTTTAAGTGAAAAAAAACCCTGTACGGGTCAAAGACTTGATATTTTAATTAAATTACATTGATTTGTCATTGATTGGGGTGGAGACACTTAATCCTTACTTGCTCCTGAGGCGTGTGACCTCTGATAAGTATAGCAATTGTAAGTCGCTTTGGATAAAAGCGTCAGCTAAATGATTAAATCTAAGGTGGAAAGGTGCACGTGTGCATTTCTGATATCATTTAAATCATTGCGAATGTAAGTGAGGTATGCTGGTGAGGACCAGTGGCCAAGGATTTTAATGAAGTTATCCGCGATTGCCTGCCTGGAGACAGGTTTGTGCAGCAGAGTTCAGGAGAGAGAAAGAGGGGGCAAGCGAGGAGGTGCTGTACGAATATGCTCCTCAATACAGCTCCTAAATCAAATATGATTTTAAATACTTCTAGTAAAAAAATTGTGGCGGTCAGCGTTAAGAATTATCCAAATTACGGGCTAATTATGGGAAACACTGCTTTCACTACCACTGACTTCACCCCAAACAAAGCAGTCTCTTCCAATTTTTTAAGTAATATAGTCATAAAAGCAGCAAGGAATGTGTTTTTTACAAAGCATATAGCCTGGGCCTAACGTTTCTTAACACCACCAGCTGAAATAAAAAAAATACAGCCAGTAAATCCGGACATTTGAACTACTGTTTTTCTGCACATGTAGCCTATTTATAACAACAGTATTCAGTAGTTACAAAACGTTACGTTAATGCCACTCTCTCTCGACGCATCAGTGACAGTATCTACCAGCAGTTTCTTCAGCATATGCTTCAATAAATTAGATGTTGAATTGTTTGTGGTTGAAAGCTTTTTGCTAGTCACACAGAGTTTACACTAGATGACAATGTGCTTTGCATCTTAGACTGTGACAAAATAATGGCAGTAGCAACCTACAGCTGTGGAAAGAACGCCTCTCTCCCTCGTTCTCCATTCCTCCTTTAGTGTTGACTATCATTAAAGTCCGGTGCTGCTGAGCTGCTGCACAGTTGTGGATTTCCATCAAGGAGGGTGCATTCAGTAACAAGTAACGCAGAGTTACTTGCTTTAGTAACTAGTAATAATATTACTGTTTTAGAAAAGTAATTAGTCACACTACAAGTTACTGGGAAAAGTAATATTTTTACTGTTAGGCGTAATAATATTATTACAGTAACGCGTTACAGTAATAATATTACTGCCCAACACTACTGATGTGTGAGTGGGACAAAGCCGTGCAAGGCGGCCCTTTGGATAATTTGGTAAAGAAGCTGATTCCGCTGATGTAGACCTGTATGGTGGAGGATTGGATATTGTGATCGAAATGGGTGAAAGCAATGAAGCTTGAGATGGTTATGACGTTGAGAGAAGGGAATGGTATGCCGTGGGAGGCATGGAAAGCTTTAAAGCAATTCCATCCAGTCAGGTAAGAAGAAAGTGTCTGAGGAGCGACGCTATTGAGGATGGTGTCTCGGGAAATCATTGCCAGACGATCTAGCTGTAGCGTTGAAGATGTTCGCTGAAAACAGCAGGACTTGAATTTCTGGAAAGAGAACGAGAAAGAGAGTCACTGAGGCTCGGACGATGAGTTGGTGCTGTGCTGAAACCAAGGTGAACCTCTGTATGAATTGCTTTAGGTATGGGAAATGGGTAATGTCCTCTGTTAATTATGTGTACCACTGCACTATTTTTGGAGTAGATTGTGGTGGTTTTCTAGGACCATTTAGACCTGCGTGCAGGCTGATTTGGGAGTGATTGACGGTGGGGGGGACATGAGTGGCTGGCTGTAGGAAACTGGAGGTGTGGAACTGGGGCATGAGGCAGAGAGACGGCGAGGGTGCCTGCTGAGGCCGGGTGTGATGGCGAGGCACAAAAGTTGCAGTTCAAGGAGAGTTGTGCTGCAAAGAAGCGTCAAAAAAGCTTGGGGTCTAGAGTGCCCTAGTATGTCCCTTGGTTGAACTGCTGTAGGCGTCCAGTGGCTTGGGACAATAAGAGGACATGGTAGGTGTAGAAACCATTGCCACCATACCACAAGGCCAGGTCTAAAATCAGGGAAAATGTCATCCAGCTCTGACCTGCGTTCAGGAAGAACTGAAAAAATGGTGTTGCGGTACAAACAAAAAGAGGATGTGAATTCTGCTGGCATTAATTCTTTGGATTTGATGGGAAGTGGTTGCTTGAGTTTGATAGGGACAAGAGAGGGTTGCAGTTCCCTGGGATTAAGCAGGTTATGTAAGGATGGATTAATCAGGAAAGCAAGGTCAATCTAGTTACCAGAGAGAATCTGTTGCCTGAGTGAGGGTGACACTGGGGATGGTCTGGCTGGGCCTGCGGGGTGCACGGAAGGTGTAGTTGTGGCTAAGGTGAATTGATTAGATGGGGGTGGATATGTGGAAAGACTGGTTGAAGTGGCATGAGGAGAAAAGGGGTGTATTAGAGGAGGTAACAATTACATTGGATGCATTTGGGTAATGGGGTGTGGGAGGGGGAAAAGGATTGACAGGAGGAACAGATGGGTCACATGTGTAGGTGCAGTCTGGGCGTCTGTGTGGCAGGTTTCAGGGCAGGAAGGACTGATGGAGCCAGGGAGAAGATGGGATAGGGAAAGTAGGGAGAAGGGAAGATGAAAGGAATCTGGGATGGAGGGATGCACATGCTCAGGTTGATATTGATGTATGAGAAGTAAAGAAGGGAAGAGAAAGAGGTTGGGGTGTAACAGGGTTTGATACAACCTGGCCCTGTGTGAGGAACAGGTTGTATCCAGCTTCTTTTGCCTGAGGTTGCACTGGTGACCTATAAGTGCTGGGGAAGCTCAGTGTTGGAGAGATGTGTGTTGTAGCGAGTCCTTGTACTGTTCCTTTCTGAGCCAGCTGATTGTCCACTCGGTAATGTTTGGTGTGGAGGGACAGTCGGAGTGTTGGCTCAGTGGTTGCTGGTAGTGATAGCTCTGATTATAGCTCAAGCACCTGGATCTTGAGCGGGCCGGCGAACAGCCGGCTGCATGCTTGGAGCACTGAAGCCGGAATCTCCCCCTGGAGCTACTGGCAGGCGAAGGTTCGACAATGTTCAAATTGAGATTGTAGGCTGAGAGCACCGGGGATATGGATAGCTGAACGCAGCAGATGTTTCAGATGAGGTTGATTGGGAGAAGAAGACGACTCCAATATCCAATGTCAGATGTTCGGCCAACATGTGATTTTTTTTGTTTGTTTATCATGCTCATGAGAAAGCTGACTCAAGGGGAGGTGAACAGAAAAGGTGTGCTTAAGTACTTGGTGTGGGGAAATTGGATGAGTTCAAGATGTGGTCTTAGTTCCCGAATCTAGTTTATAAAACTTCATTTGATGTTGTGGTAATACTATACAAATGGTAATATCATCTAAATAATTCAAGGAGTACAAACTTTCAACAAAGGGCTGTGTGTACTCATAAAAGTGAAATGTTAGTTAGAAGAAAACGAACACACAAGATTTAAAATGGTCATCAGATGAATGGGTAAATTAATCCTGACCTGAGAATTTTCAGTGTACAGTTTGGACTCTCCAGTCCAGGAGACAGCAGCTTCACTCCTGAATCCTGAAGGTTGTTGTTACTCAGGTCCAGCTCTCTCAGACTAGAGGACTGGGACCTGAGAACTGAGGACAGAGCTTCACAGCTTCTCTCTGACAGTTTACAGCCACTCAGTCTGGAGAGATAATAGTCAGGAAACAGTTTTTTATTTTTTTTAAAAACATTTTTGAAGAGTATTTGTTGATAAATAAATCACACTTACATAGCTTTCTTGGAGGCTTTGACCACTGGCAGCAGCTTCAGAAGAGCCTCCTCTGAAGCAGAGTATTTCTTCAGGTCAAACA
>JAPMOB010226496.1:0-10950 GCA_029875015.1 Lepomis gibbosus
GTAGCAGGCCCTAAGCTCTGGAACTCTCTTCCTCTCAATATTAGAGCAGCTACCTCTATGGAGAGTTTCAAATCACTTTTGAAAACACATGTTTTTGCACTGGCTTTTAACACAAGCTGAGCTGTGTCATTTTTGACATTTTTATCAGTATTGTTTTTTTAAGATAGTTTTTATCTGTTGTCTGTTTTTATTGTTTTTTTGGCATATTCTGTTTTTTAAGGGTTTTATTTGGTTATTTATTATGTTTTATTGTATGCTGCTCTCTGTATCTGTACAGCACTTTGGGGCAGTAGTGACTGTTTGTAAATGTGCTATATAAATAAATTTGACCTTGACCTTGACTGGCAGCCTGTGGAACTGCACCTGTGTAAGTGTGCACATACACACGTTTATATATCGGCTGTCAGGTCCTTTTATTCTTTAATTGAGACGGCCTCATAATGACAGCTTTTCTCTTCTTTTATACCCAACAGTTATATGCCTCTTTCCATGTGATTAGCCAAAACTGGTTTGTAAATTAGACTAACTGCTGTGTGTATTTCGTAAGTGGAACTCTTTTTGTAGAAAATTTGTTTCCATGTTTATAAAAGTTTAAGTTGAAACAGGTTTGTTTTGTGCCAAGAGCAGCACATGGTTATATAATACAAAGTAAGTTAATATGACATAAATAGGACACTGTGGGTACGAAATGACCAGATATTTGCATAATAAAATGCTAACTCTAAAATAAAAATATATACCATAAATATACGCCCTGTACAGTGCCTTTGGGACTGATTGTATGTATCTAGTGTGTCTTAATGTCTCTGTAAAGATATTTAATGGCTGGATAGTGTTTCCTTACAAAACACAACAAGGAAGAGAGTCACTGATTTATCGATCAGGTTCGACTCTTCTGTACCACAGAGGTCACAGAGACAGACCCTGTTTGTTACTGCAGTCTCTGAGGAACTGAGACACACAGAAAGAGCCCACAAGCCTGTCCAATCATCTGTTCTTTCCTCATCATACAGTACTTTGTTTTACACATTTTAACCATCTCCCTCCTTATTTAATGCACTTCAAATAACTATCTTTTGATTCCGCAGATTTCTAAATACTTAAAACAGAGATCTCTCAAATCACTAAAAACAGTAACCTGAGAAGTTGTTTGTAAAGTCGGCATTAGATAAATAAGTACTGAATTATCACTTTTATTATTTTCAACACGTGTTGGCTCGTAACAGCTGGACGTTTTTTAAAGTCACTACATACATCTAGCTAGCCAAAGTTAGCGGCGTGCTCGCGTGTATGTGTGTGTGCGTGCTATGTGTCAATATTTCATGGTGCAAGTTAGCAGTGAAATTATAGTGCTGACACTAGTGTTTATACTTTGGTGATTTCTTGTTGGCATGACAAATCAGAAGAGCAGTTTACAGAAGTCACCAGGGCTAACTCTGATCTGAATACAACATGCCCAAATATAATCTGCAGTTATTTTGTTTTGATGTATTTTCATGTGTTGCTGTCGTGCACATCTGACTATAAGGCATAACGCCTATCAATCATGTCTCCTGGAAATTACAATTACATTATACTAAATATACCATGTACAGTATCTTTTGAAGGCAAATCAATTACTGACTAGTCTAGTTTCCAGTGTTGTACTTTGCTGTCCACACAGTGCTACTGTCATCTACCAGCGAAGTGGGTCGTGGGTGTACAAAGTACCGGACACCACGGTTTGCACTTTGCATCCTATGTGCCGTTGTGTTTAGGCTTAGACCTTTCCAATATTTAACCAAGACAATAATCTTTCCCTATACGACTATAACAGAGTGCTGTGAGCTGCCTAATCATAACCATGAAAAAGCTACAAGCAGATATCCTTGGAAAAGTTTTGGTTTTAGATATAATGTGCAATTTATTTTTGTGTGCATGTTTTAGTTTGTCCTCTGTTGTTTTACATGCCCACTATGCTTTTTACATGATTTCCGCTGAGTTTATTTTTGATTTTGTTTAGTGCATGTATGAACAATTATTTGAGTTATGAAGAAATGTCCTATGAATAAAGATTATATGTCCTTTACAATGAAACACTTGCTAGTTCAGTGTTGCAAATAAAAATATTTAAAAAATGATCAGAAACTGATTAAGACAGCTACTTAAAAAAACAAATACATTACATTTATTCATTTAGCTGACGCTTTTATCCAAAACGACTTACAATTGCTATACATGTCAGAGGTCGCACGCCTCAGGAGCAACGAGGGGTTAAGTGTCTTGCTCAGGGACACAATGGTGGATGAGTCACAGTGGGGGATTGAACCCGGGTCTCTCACACCAAAGGCATAGTCTTATCCATTACACCATCGCCACCCCAAATATATATTATAATATAAAGTGGGTTACTGTGGGGAAAAAGACCATCTGCACTCAATAATTGGAAATAAAGGTTTACAACAACATCATGGCTGTCCAAATATTTAATTTCTAAGGGTGACCTTTATTTCTAAATAATCCAAAAGCATATGAGGGTTTGAACGGTCCAACATTTTAAAACTGGATAAAATAATCTGTATTCGGCAGTAATTAGTGGGCACATCAACACGCTGCTATCAAAGTAGCTATCAACTTAACACAACTCAGCACTTGGACCACCTTGGTGCGAACACAGAGAGGACACACTCACACAAACACACACATGTAAACATCCCCTCCGGTGCTAATAAGTTTAAGTGCTGGAGCGTACAGTATAATTAGAGGCTAGAGGCTCCCCTGTTTGTTTAGTGTTTTCAAAGTGTCATGAAATGATGAATTCCCTACTAACTAAAACACACACACATGCACACACACACAACTGACTCTGGAAGTAGAACTTCCTATTAGCGAGCGCTCTTTCTCCTGATTGAGATAATATACCAACACAACAATGAGTCATTGTTCTGATTAGGATTATTTTGGCAAGAGAGAAATGAATAACTGAAAGCATCAGCACGTTTCCTTGTTATTGTAAAACACACATTTTGACCGTGAGATGCACAAACAGCTAACGCTCACTTTCTTATTTACTTCATAGTGGCAACTGTCAGCGTGGTTTCCAAGCAACAGCAACTCACTTGAGTTTGTGTGTGTGTAGTTAAAATCCATTAGTTCCTTTGATCTAGGTTACACACATACCACAGAAAAAAATAGCACACACACACAACCATGTTTACATTACATCATGTTTTTCAGACACTAGTTCCCTCCGGAAATGACTGTTTAGTCGAGTAAAAGGTCATTAAAATTTACACTTCAGTAAAGAGTGAAGACACCTGCAGAGCATTAAGTCAAGTAAAGGCCACATGACTGTGTGTGTTTAAGTATCTGGTGTTAATGGGCAACAACAGGTGTACAGAAATTAAAAAAAAAGCATCCCTATGAAGTTTATTCAAAAGTGGATTTCTTTGAAAACAACAAAAAACAAATGTGGAATTTAAGAGATTTATCTTGATGTACAATTTATTTGAACATGATGTGACCTTAAATTTAAAAAAAGCAAAGCTTCTGGGAAAAAATACAGTGTTTAAAAAAATCTAATTAAGTAAAAAACACAAGAAACATGAACACCTGAGGCACAAAACAACAAACAGGGATGGTAATTTCTCACTAAATCGACATACGTGTATCCTTCACGTAGGGCTGGACGATACGGCCAAAAATGTTATCACGATAAACATTTTCATATCTTTCGATATCGATAATTATCACGATAAGTATCAAATCGTTATTTCTTTTGAGTTTAAAGGCTGATTTTTGCTCCTCAGTGAAAGTTGAAGAAACCTGATGGTTAATTGTAGTTTAAACTCTTCTTTATTGTCAGAACATGACTAACATTTGATTCCAAACAGTGGATCACTTCACAAATCTGAACATAAGATATCAAATCAAAACATTAGATAAAATCTTTTTCAACAAATATGCACGAGTAAAATTAAGTAAAAGTCTTTTTTCCTCAACAAAATAAACATCTTAATAAAAAAATTCAGTCCTTATTCGTGTTATTTAAGTGAATCAAATCAAACATTTATTGAATAATTATTGAACCTTTGTTATATTGTTATTGAAAAAAAAATTGCGATAATTATTGTTATTGTTTTATTGTCTACGCCTACCTTCATGACTAACTAATATGTTGAACATTAAATACATCTCATACAATATATCTTAATAAAAATAAGACTCGTTTAATGCACTCAAACTTGCATTGCTCACATGATCATTTAGCAATAAATCTATTTTATGCATTACTGCAGAACCTTTCAGAAGATTGGGCTCTACGGCAGTTTTGGAGTAGTGGCCACAGCCTCAATTAGAGGTCAAAACTCCACAGGACAACTTTAAAACACTAACTACAAACTATTTCTACTTGAATCGGCGAGTTTACAGCAATTGGCCTGCTTGTCAAGATGTTTTACACACAAACACAGACACGCAAACACGCGCAGTGGTTGAAGAGCTGATGTATTTGTGTACACTTCCATTAGCAGGTCGACCCCCACACACATCACACACCGGACCATTTGATCTCTATGGTTAATAACAGGCCGCTTAACAAAATTACAAATCTAACGGCAGCAAAGTTGGTGTGTGTGTGTTCCTGACTCTCTATGTGTTGTGTTTGTGCAGGCATAAATGTGTGTGTGTGTGTTAGTAAATGACGAAGCAGAGCCAGCGTGATGTGACGACTGTAAGAGCTTTCTCTGGCTCCTTTCCCAACCTAATCACAGTAAGTAAGAGAGAGAGAGAGAGAGAAAGAGCAGATGTGACGATAAAGAGATAGAGAGAGATAAGAGAGAGAAAAAAGGGGAGAGGTCAGTGAGGTTAGAAAGGAGAGTCAGGTGGGTGGAGTCCAGGTAGGCATTTAAGTCAACAGTAAAATCCTGCTGAGCTGTCTGTCCAGTATAAAAGCTTTCTCAGCTGACAGCCACTAAGTAGAGCTGAAGAGAACAGAGGTTCTCTCTCTCTCATTTTATTTATATTTTAAATATCAAGTGCCACTTAAGCCCAGACAACAGTTTTTGCTGACTGTGCGCAATGTTGAAATTGGCTACTTGGCAATACTGAGCAATTTCACTCGTTCCTCCAATAACGAATTACTGGAAATAATCCAGAAAGGGCTGTTGTTTTTAAACCATGCAGCGCTTTAGTGGTTTGCTGCCGTCTTCGATGGGTGCCAGATGAAGCCACAGCAGTAATACTTTTTAATTTCATGTTTCACATTATTATTGATTGAGTTACAGTGTGTTCAGGTGTAGGTCAGCCATGCGGACTCTCATTACTCAACCAGATCATTTCATACACACAAAAAGATTATCCACAGAATGACTAAGTGTAACCGGCTGCTCCCGAGAAAGTACTGCATGCTCCTGACTCGAACTGGTGACGCTGACGAGGAGGCAAAACCCCATGGCACTAACATCGGTCGCCAGTGCGTCTCTTAAGGTGTCAGGGAGTGACGTTCACTCGCTGCACAGCCTCGCTGGCTTCCGTCACGCAAGCTGAAATCACTGTTAGATAAGGATCGATTTATTGTACCGGACAAATTTAGACATATTATTCAATCATGCATCTCATGCAAGTGTCTTTGGATGTTTCAAGTTATTTTCTTCCAACTTATGCACATACGCTGTGGCAAAATGCTTCCAGCGTAGACGAAGAACTCAGCAGAGTTTAAAACCTGCAGGCTGTTAGGTCTCTGTGGCACATGGTTAGCCGCCACTGATCGATTCAATTTGAGTTTATCTAAAGCTATTTGATTAACATTCTTGTGCCTCAAGTGGACCAACACACCTTTTTTTTTTTTGAGGTTCCTGCACTGGATGAAGCAGGCTGATAACTGGTTGTTTTTTCCATAAACAATACACTTTATAAAAAAAAGCTATATATCTATGCCACCGTTTAAATGCAAAGTTTTTACAAAGTAAATCATCACTTGAGGGAAGATGCATCTTTGAAGTTTAATAGTGCTAGAGAAAAAAAAGTGTTTTAATAATTCATGCTTTATAGGCAGTGTTCAGTATGTCCTGTGTGTTCTATACAGTGATCCTCTGTGTGGCTGCACTGTTGCAATATCAGTTTCTATGAAAGTAACCGTTTCTTTTTCCTTTCTGTGAATAAAAGCAAAAAGAAAGAACCTTGTGCAGGCTCTTATTAACTAAAGGACTTCACCAGCTTGCATAAATGGTGCAATGCGTTATTCTGTAATTCAGGTGCTGCGTCCCATCAGGTAGCGCAGCGGCGCTCATTCAAAACTTCAACTTCAAAAAGGGGTCGCACTGCCAGAAAGGTTAAGAACCCCCGAGCTAGCGAATAACATCCAATCACACTGATAACTTGTAACTTGACAGCTCTTACTATTACCCTCACGTCAGCACCAGCGCCTCCTCCTTATGTGCTAAAACTTTTTTTTCTCCAACTATTGTTGACTTTGCGGATATCTAATGTGCATATGTGTGTACGTCCAAAGTCTGTGTGCTGTCATCCATGTGTTGTTTTGCTGCTGGATTAAATCTCAGAGATAAATATTTGTTGCTGCTTCAGTCCACAAAGATGATTTTCAAAGAGACATGTTTGTTGCCGCCAGATGTAACCGTGTAAAGATTTGCAAAGCAACACATGGTTAAATTTTTGACATGTGTCTCTGACTAATCAGAACAGGGGTGTTGGCACAACACAATGTGTTTACCTGTGTGTGTAAGTAAAGAATGAATCTATCCGTTTGTCGCTTCTGTATCCTCGTGGCCCTGTTTGCATCAACGTGATGAAAAAAAAACCAAGCTTCTGTTACGTCAGTTGACATCATGTAACTCAGGCTGGCTAGAAAGTTGCCTCGAGGAGATTTTTATTTTTTTTACAATAAAACTAAGAGGAAAAAAAGGAAACTCGACAAGGTCACTTTACGCTGCACCTTTTTTCAAGTCCATTTCTTCTGTCTGTTTGCTTTTCTCTTTTCATTCATCAAAAATAACAGAGAAGAGAGGAACATTTCGTTTAAGAAGTGAGGTCATTCAACAAAGTGTCAGTCTCACCTCTCTTCTCCTTTCATCTCCTCACCTCACAGCTTCCTTCCTCCTCCAGTTTTTTTTTTAATCCTCATCTCCTCTCCCTTTGTCTCTTGTACTTGCCTCAAACAAACAGTTGTTGCAACAGTCGTCCCATTTTTGTCCGCGGGATGAACAAAGTGGTCAACGGAGCAGTATTTATAGGTGGGGGGGGTTACTGCTACAGCAGCACAGATAGATAAATTGTCTGAGGCCACAGGAAATTGATCCAAAAGTTTAACTTCCCCCGAATAGCTGCTTGTTTTCGCTGAAGCTGTGATCTCTAACAGCTTTCACTGAATTTCTGTTCCCGACGTGGCGGAATGAAATCACAGTTTTGGTAAAGTGCAAATTCCTAATCCAATCATCCAAATAAGCAAGTACCTCACTGGTGGACGGCAAGCAAGGCATGAAAATACGATTTACTCGGAGAAAAAGAAAAGTGGGGAAGTGATTGTTGTTTTAAATGAGCAGTGGCAGATGATAGAGAGCAGGCAAGTTTAAGTACTAGGTAAAAGGAAATCCGGGGTTATCTTTGAATCGGGGAAAAAGCATTACCACTGTGACATTAACTTCATTTTAACAGCTTGACACGCACTGGTCACATATGTGTCTTTTACATTGGGGACGCTGACATGTCCCACCCCTTTTTGAAATGGCTGATTTTGTCCACATCACTTTTTTAAAGCATAATCTGTTAAAAGAAAAAATCTGAAATGTAGTTTGCAGTTAAATAACATATGAAAAGGCCTTTAGAAAGGTTTATTTATCCATTAAGAAAACATGCAATGCCAATAAAACATCGAGGAAACACGTGCATTGGTCAAAAAAGTAACTTAAGCTAAAAAAAAAACAAGCCACTGATTATAAAATGACCATAAAACGTGCAGCACCAACAGTAACTTTAACAACCTCTTGACACACTTTTTTTTTGGCCAAGTTTTCCGTTCTCTCCTTTTGAACCTGACAAAAGAGGAGAGAAGACTAAATCCGGCCTACATGTGTTGCCTCAGCAGGGATGATATTACATGAGAAAAGCTGATCTACAGGAGGAACAGACCTGAAAATAACACAGAATGTCTGAGAGCTGCGCTGCATCATATCTAATATCACATATCGTGATGTCTCGCGAGCTAACTGTCTCTTCACACCTCTAATCTGAGCTCAAAGACCAAAGAAGAATCACTCCTTTCATACAGTGTGTAGATCAAACCTGTTGAAAACTGGCAAAAAAAGAACAGCAAACAAACGGACCTCAAGGTTTTGTCATTGAGCCATAAGGTTGTTAACTTAACCCTGCGCCCACTGCAGAGGGGATATTGTATGAAAAGCAATTAAACAGGATCAGCAAGACAAGTGTTAAGATTTGAGATGCATCAGGCTCCTGAAATTTCATCTAGTCTGTTAATCTGTGAATGGCAGAGAGCCAAGGGAATATTTTGCATCCACAAGGGTGACTGTCAGAGTCCAGGGCTGCTTGCAGTTTACAGTAAGGCCAGGAAATAGGAAATATTCAACTTTCAGCTGGAACATGACCCAGCCAAAGCGTCTAAAAGTCATGTCAAACTACTTAAAACTACAGATCTCCTCTGGTTGTTTTAATGCTGAACTTTGAAGAAGGTGGCAAATACGGGGCAGGAATAAGCAGAATGACCCAGTTGTGAAATCACCTCAATCTTCTCCCCTTGCAGTTCCTCTCCTCCCCTCTGCTCCAGATCGCCTCCTCGGCCCCGCTTTCCTCTCGTTGTCCCTTACAATCTTCACTGTCAGGCCTCTCTGTCTTGCCCATTACTTCCATCACTCTCGCTCTCTCTCTCTTCCTCCTAGCCTTCTCTGTCTGTCGTGAACACTCGTTCTCACGAACTGATCTAACAAACACATTGCTGGACGCAAACACTGGACCAATGTTTTAACGGAATTTCAGTTCAGCAGGTCTGAACCACATGTTGAAATATATTCATGGAAATGCTGTTGGGAAAAAAAAGCTATTATGTTATCTAGATGCCTTAAAGAACATTCACTTTTTAACCAAATTTAGCCTAGTTTAACATCTTGATGACTAAATCACTGCTTACTGGGTTTATGAAACAGCTCATAAAAATACAGTACGTTATAATTTGCTAGATCCAGGTAAGAATCAAAGTCCTACAGATTCTATAAACAACCAGAGGAAAATGCAGGCACTAGAACTCTGATATCAGGAGCATCTCCTACAACAGTGCTCATCATATCTTTGTTCGTATCAGGAAAAGCCGAGGGCGCAATCTCAGTACACAGCAGGATCTTAGTTACGCTCATAATCCGGATGTTACACTTTGAATACTTCTCTGTTCAGAGCAAAGAAACTGTGTGTAAATGTGTGTCAGTTGGTGTGTGATAGACGTTTATACATTTGAAACTACCAGTGAATCAACTTGAGTTTTGCTTTAACATTTAAGATTAAATTAAGATATAATAACCTCCTGTTGGCTGAGAACCAATACAGAAGTGTTGACTGGACACAGCATAAACTAATGTTTTATGAAAGTTTTCCTGCTTTTCTCTCATTTAATTAAGAAACATACAAGTTGGATTTTATTTTATAATTTATTTTGACATTATTGCAATACTTGATTCTACACTTGAACCAGATTTGAAATTAATTTCCAGTAAAAAAACAACATCGGAAGGTTCTTTACAGTCACGAATGATCACTTTTCCCTTCTTTCTTGCTCTCTCCCACTGCTTCTCTTCCTCCCTGGTGGCATTTTAAGTGGCTTTAAACTGACACAAAGGACTCGATGTGGATTGAGGGGCTTTGAATGCACAGCAACCCCGACTGGCCTCCCTGTCGAACACATCTCAGACCGGCACACACGTGGGAAAACACACACATACACAGCGTCGCTCCCTGACCCCTGAGGTGTGGAGAGTGCCCCCCTGTCATGCCCTCCTTAGCCGATTAGACCGGCCATGCATGTCCACCCCTGCAGGGCAGAAAATTGTCATGTCCAATCCTCTCTGCATCCAAAACCCCTTTTTCCATTTCCTCCTCTCTCTGTCTGTCTGGATCTGTCGTCGTCCTCCCCAGGGAGTCTGCTGGATTGAGAGGACATGGTGCTGATCGGGGAGCGAGACTGTGTGTGCGTTTGGGAAAAGTGTATTTGACGTGCTTATCAATCTGATACTCCACTTTAGGTGGAAATATGTTTGAGCAACACTATTTTAGAATTCAAGGATTTTTTTGTTGGTGTGCTTCTAGATGTAAGTTTGCATTTATACGTTAATCCGTAACAGAATTTTATATTAATACTTTTGCAGCAAAGCCATGCTCCGCGTCCAAATGTTTACACACAACTTCACAGCTGGAAGCTGCCAATACAACCCTTCCTTCCATAGGTCAGCGTGGGTCTGGGACTCGATCCCAAGTTAGGCAGGGTCCAAATATATTCTGTCCAGTTGGAGCTCCTACATTATCCCACAATAGGCCTAATACCTGAGGGGGTTCAGATAGACTCGCTATCAGCTCTGATCTTCTCATCCCATCAACACATTCTCACTCCCTACTCGTCACATATTGACGCGCGTGGTCAAGGCCCTTTGGCGTCTCTTTTTAGCACCCTGAGTAGCCTTAGTGTCATTTTTAGATGTTTAAGGCTCAGCAGTCAAGTTAGCATTGCTTAGCAACAACAAATATGCCGTCCGTTTAGACTTTCAAAATAAAATGCTAGCATTTCAAAACATTGCCATTTTGAAACACTAGCGTTATTTAAGCCGTGAAACGTTACGTTTAGACACAAAAACTGCTTGGTTAAGGTTAGGCAACTAAACTGCTTGGTTAAGGTTAGGCAACTAAACTGCTTGGTTAAGGTTAGGCAACAAAACTGCTTGGTTAAGGTTAGGCAAC
>JAPMOB010226500.1:0-28139 GCA_029875015.1 Lepomis gibbosus
GTTCAGTACCGAATCTACCGCTTCTGCTTTTTACCTTTTTGTTTCAGACGTTTTGTTTAGCTATTAAGACCTCTTTTTACTTATCAGACTGACTTGCCTACTGTAAAAAAGTTGACATGGCATCACAAGCAAAAGGCTTGGTAAGCTTTTTAGAGCCAGTCACGGTGCACCATTCCCCCATCGTAATTACTGCTGAAACAAGCAGCTCTGGGAAGTTTCAGCGCTGGTGGACCCGTCATTACTGACAATCTCCCAGCCTTTATCTGCCATAGCTAAGACGCTCTCGCACCGCGGGGCTGTGATGATTGCCTTACTGAGCTGGGGGAGGAAGAAGGAGAAAAAAAAAAGAGGATGATCAGAGAAAGGGAACGGCGTGCAATTGTTTTTTTTTCATAACTGTGAGAGAAGTAGCGCCGTAGCTGGAGCCTCTACACTGAAAGTGTTTCAACCAAAAGCCACTCAAACCTGCCAAACAGCCATCTTGGTTCCCATGGTGATTCAGCACTCTCCAGCTCCAAGTGGAGAACTTCAAATCTATTACACTCACCCTGCCCTGTCAAGCATGCTTTTGCTGAGGTGGTGTCCGGTGCTTGGCTCCTAGCCTCCTGTCAACACCGAGGGCAAAAGAACATCCTTCAGATCAAGGCATCAACACTCAGGCCTTTTCTGCTTAGTAGATGTCACAAGGCATTTACTTCCCTCAGGAGTGTTTGAATTTGCTAGCAACTTTTTCCTGTTAAAACATGTATTTTGTGCCACACCTATGGGTTGACTGAAAAACCAGTTCTTTAAGTAGCACCTTGCGTGTAGGACTGACACTGGGGCACTATTTTGGTTCTATGGAAAAAACAACAGTGAATCATGGTCCAACATGCAGCTTACACTAAGGGACCTCATGTGTCCAATAGTTAAACATTTTAAAAATACTGGACTTCTCAATGTGGCAGAAGGAGTTGTGCTTTTAGGAATTTTAACAAGGTAGGCCAAATCAAAATTTTCTGTCAAAACTATCACTAATTATTATTTAAAGCAAGTATTTTTATGTCTTATAACATGTCTTAAAAGGCTCTGCATATTACTGTACATCCTTGTTTACAGTTAAAAAGAAAGAGTGACTCATATTGCTTCAAAAAGCTGTTGAGTCTGAAAAATCTGGGGGGCGTTTGTGGTCAAAATACTGTTTGGAAAAAAAAGCTTTTCTGTCTTTCTGAGGAAACTATGACTTTATTTCTGGCATTGAAATGAGTCACCAAATGTTAGCATAGTGTCTATCAATCCGTAATAGTAACCCAGAGGCTCCGGAAATGTTCTCTGCTTTAGACCAACCAACTGTTACCACTAGCCATTCTCCAGCATATACTCTACCTTCTGTGCTCAGTGTTTTTGTGCTTCAGCGTTCCATGAAATAGCTTGGCTAAATTTACAGGCTTATGGGTGTGTGGGTGTGTGTGTGTGGGTGTGTAGCTTCATTTGGATCCAAACAGGCATTGATATGTGCTAAAAGGAGAGAAGGAGGAAACGGCTTGCAGTGAGCAACTTCGACCCATCAGGTGGAAACGGGTGTCATAATCTACATGCCTGGCTGCAAGCACCTGCCCAAAGGTGTAAACTAACTGGTTCTTGAGAAAGCGACACGCCAATGCAAGGGAGTGTGTTCCATTCCTGCTGTTTGGGAACAGGTCTGTGCTTTTCAAAACTACATATTTGTAGTCATTTGCTTTCATAAAAGTATTACAACAATCTATTTGAAACCCAGTTTCAGCACAGTTGTAACAGATGGTGGTTTGGCGATGTCTCGTCATTATAGTTCCACCAGTAGTACCTGAAAGCAGATATACAAAAAAAACTTTGTGGGAGAAAAAAAACAAATTATTATGGATCGGTAGATACTCAATTTTCTTTTGTCATTAAATTGTAGTTTGTATTGTGGATGTCCAGATCCGATCACAAGATTGGAAATCGGGCCCGATCACGTTGTTTCAGACTCGATCGAAATCGGACGTTACCTCCTGATCAGGACTCGGATATAAATGTATATGTATATATAGATGTGCTTTGCAAACACTGTGGCACTTTTATTTTTTTGTATATTTTTTTTTATATTTACTGTTGCACTAAAGTCCAAAAGTGAAGAATTTGTTATTTATTACTTGATTGTTGAAGCTACCTCACAGAAGTGCTCTGTTTGTTAACAGAGTTGTTGATTGTTAAAATAAGGTGAATTAAATAACAAATAAGGAACATCCTGGATCAGGTTTTTCACTCTTCTTTATTCTTTTTTTAAGTATCGGATTGGGACTCTGTATCGGTAGATACTCAAAATCAAATGACTCGGACTCGAGGGCAAAAAAAACTGATTGGGACGTCCCTAGTTTGTATGGAAATTAACGCTCTGGCATACCTTGTGAAGCGCTTTTGATTGTGGTGTGCATGTGTATTTGTTTTGTCCCATAAATAAAAGTACACAATGTACACAACATTGTCACAACATGAAATTCTGCTTATTATATAGACCATTGTTTATCTCATGCTGGTTTTATGGACATGAATCGCAGTCACACATTGCTGATATTGAGTCTTTTCTGATGTGTTGGCTCTCTACCCCAGCACATTGGCTATGAGCTTCAAATGTGGACTCTTTTACATAGTTCCCCAATTTTGTGAGTGAATGTTAAAGTTAGTAAAGTAATCATTACGTTAGGTTGCAAATCTTTTGGCTGTCACAAGCGTCCAAACCCGTGTACAGATACTTGGTGTCATCTTTGGTGATGCTCTGATGGACTGGTATTTGCTTCTCTTGTGGCTATTTTTGGGGTCTTACGACTGTGAAACACAGAGTAAAGTCATGTGAAGAACATACCACTGTTTTGCCTTAAAAACTCTTTGATTGCCTTAAGTTTAGAATCATTGTCCTGATGCGTATTGCTAAAGTTGGAGGACAGTGTTTCCATATGTCCCGTACTGTTCACCTTGTATGGATGTAAACCCACTCAAACTGAAAGTCAGCACTAACCTCATCGCCGGTTTTTCATTTCAAATTCAATTTTCTGGTTTACAGAGCCAAACACTGAAAATCATATCACTGTCCTACTGCTTTCTGACTGCACTGTATACCCCTCACACAGACTTAATATACGTTTGTTACTGTATATCCCTTTGGGCCCTGCTACCAGTTTTAACCCCAGCACTCTACAACCCCATAATCTCATAAATTAGTCATCACTTTATTCCTACCCGAAGGTCATATGCATAATTCAGAAAATGGACACAGCAGCAATAAAGGAATGTTTTAAAATTCAAACTTCATTGCCATTTTGTCACATATTACTATTGGTTATGAGTTTGTAAAAGTGCAGCAGGAAGTTTGTTTTATGAGTGTGGTGCAGTGGGAGGATTATTTTTCCCAAAGTTGTTACCGTCTCTTCTCAGTTCCCCACACAAGCTCAGATATGCTGTCCAACCAAGTAATACCGACTCAGACCAGGCCGATGTTGTCTCAAGGGCAAAACCTGAATTCGGAGTAACTCTAGTGCTCTGCTGACGAATAAAGCTCATCCATGCGCCAAGTTCAACAAGTCAGCCGCTCTTCCCTTCAGCTCTTCTTTCAGCACGCTGGTCTATCTCCCCACTGCTACTGCACTCATCTTCTCCCTTTTCAAATGGTAATGGCGCTGAACCATGCTGGAGCTCTTCAGCTAGAAGTGAAGACTCTCCTTAGAAGAGAATTTATGGATTGGCATGCAGAGTTTTTAAGGTTGCCCCAGCAGGCACTGAGAAATTTTCCTTGTGGCCGAATCATTTTGGCCACAGTCTCAGCAGCTTACCGCAATACACCACGGGTCTCTGCCTTTTGTTGTTTTGCATAATGGAACAAAATTCAGTTTCAGTGCCCTCTCTATACTCCAACCCCCCCACAAAAACCACTGATGATATGTGAGGGATGTTGTCTGGCTCCTGCGTGCTAGTTTACTGACGACTGTCCAAACTGTTATAAAGTGAACAGAGGAAATTTGCCTCTTGAGCAACATAAACAACTCACATCCTCAGTTGTTCTCCCACCCTTCTCATCAAAGCTCGTTTAGCCAAAGAACAGACAATGACGATCAAAAGCTGAGCTCCAGAGATTCTGCTCTCTTGACGTGTTTGGTTTGTGGGAAACGTGCACATGATCACACACAAACTACACAGAGAGAAGAGTCATAAATTTGCATGCAGCTGTCTTCTATTGTTTCATAGTCACCTCACCCATTCAACCCCCAACCATCGGCTGTCAGTACAGCTGCCAGATAATAAACAGGTAATATTTTTCCAGACTGAGTTCTATCAGATGTGGCACTAGTTTCAAATTGGCAGTGATTTGTTCACCTAATTGCAAGAAAAACAGGAAAGCAAATCCTTGAGGGTACTAATTATTGAAAACCACAACATATATACACAACACCGGTTATTAACATTTCTTTTAATGGTGGTTTTGTGGCATATTCCCTTCAATATAAATAGTTATTGCTCACTACAACATTAGAAAAGAAAGTGGGAGATGACATGTGACAAACGCCCGTGGCCGCTTTGAACATGGTATATTCAGGGTACGCATCATACACTGTAGTGTTACTGGGAAATTCGATAACATGTTAAAAACCTCCCAAAACTTTTTAGGGACAGCAGGTGTTGCAAGGGTGCATAGATGTTAGTGACTGTAACAATCACTGCTCACGAATCTGACTGAATGGAATGAAGCATTTTACATGAGTTTACACTGATAAAAGTGAACGTCAGGTGTAAAGCTTTACTATAGCATTGTTTTAAGCACACTTTATGGCTTTCCATGTATCATGTATGTGTGTGCTTGGTGGTTGAGGCTTTAAATCCCTTCCAGGTGCTTGAATATTTTCAATGAGGCAGCAAAATCTTTGGCTTCTTTCTGTTGTATTGAACTCTTGCCGTACAGGAAAACAAATTTATTGGACACTGTCTGAGATTCATTTACTCTGTTAGCTGCCAGTTTTTATTAAAGGTTTAAATGACAATGAATTACAATAATAAAACACTCTCAAACAGCACTGGTCAGCAAAAGAAAGTGATGTCTCTCTCTCTTGGCATAACCTTGGCAACATTGATTTTGATAACAGCCAGACCAGTTTATGAAGGCGCGGCCTGACTCCATTAACATTAAAATAAAAACTCCAGTTGTTGTCAAGCATAAATGACAAGTTTAGGCATGTGTTGCAAACCTGCAGTTAAAGCAGTTTTTGGCAGATTACCAAACCTATTCTTATACCCATTAGGTGATTAAGATCAACTGTCAGTTGACCGTTTAATATCAAGTCATTACTCAGCTGAATCATATGAATTGGTAAGTCAGTTACAGGGTTACTCCCAAGCTGCAGTTTTGTATCAAAATTCCTAATTTATTTACTTGTTCTCGAGGTGTTAGAGAAGCCAAGGCAGAGTTCATGTAGAGGAATTGCAACAACAAAACAGCACTTATTCGTGTAAATAATGCTGAACAAATTGGATACTGAGGCAGAGCCTGTTGAGAACGGACAAGCCAGACAAGATGACCATCTGGCCCTTGCAGTGTCAGTGACCTCAACTGATGAACAGTTGAATTTTTCCTTTAAATAACTCCAGTTATTATTGCCAGACCTTTTTCAGAGCCTCAGATCTTGGAAGAAAAATATTCTGCTGTAAACACTGGGTTGTGTGCTTGATTACCGTCTCATACTTGTGTTAGTGTGTGTGCGTGAGGGGAATTTGTTTCTTTTGATTGTGTGCACGAGTTGATTGGTGGTGATTTGTGTGAATTAGTGAGGGAGGGTTAGAGCGACACTGCAAATTGAGGCGCAGAGCAGAATCGTTGACTGCCAAGTTGTAGAGTAACACTGTATTTAAAGAGTGGACTAAAGCATTCTGCATTACTCATCTTTTCATGGTGCCTTTCACTACACAAATCAGGAAAAGGCAGACAAGCACTAACACAGATCCTCTCAACACAGATCTACCCCAGTTTGGCACTGCTCTAAAATGATCCCCTCTCGCTCCAAGCCTCTTCATTACTCTCTAACAAGCCTCTTGAGCTGAGAGTCTTGTGCGTCCTGGCAATTTCAGGCATTTCTCAATAATTAAAGCATAGGGTTAAGCGGCACTAGCATGCCTCTTAGCTATTTATTTTTTCCTGTTGGGGGAGCCCATTGGGACCAAAGATTGGTTCACTGTACGAAGGAATGACAGACGCGAGTTCAGTCTCGTCTCCAAGGGCTGCTGCAGCAACTTGTCACCGCCTCTGCATTTCAACATGGCGAACATGGCTGCTCCTGCAGGCTCCAGACAGGTGATCAAAAACCTAGCAGCTGTATCATGCACCATGCATAAATAAATGTTTTTCTGCTTTCTTCTTTTTTTTCTTTTTCACCGTTCATAACTGGTGTATAAATAAGTAATGATCAATCAGCTGAAACTTGGCCAGGAGGGAGTCTGTAGGACTTTATGATGTAGGACTATAATGGAGTCACTTAAATAAGAGGGCTGGTGGCTTTGTTTTTTTAAGGTTTTGTCAGAAAACATTCCCTGTCTGGCTCCCAGTGGATTTGGCTCTTAATTGAATGCTGCCTTTAAGCAAATTGTTCATAATTCATGACTGCATGCTGACGGGAATGGAAGAAATCCTGTCTCTACAGCAGATGATGTTTGTCTGTCTGACTGTGCAACGCTATAGTCAAACAAATGTTGTCTTCTACATCCGCCCCAACTCTGCTGTGTTTGTTCTGAGCCACTTTTTCATTTTTCCCTTTGCTTTTCTCCTTTGTATCCTCCCTTTCCCCCTTTGTTCTATGCTCTCCCTGTCATTACCGTGGCAAAAAGCTGTTCGCAGCCCCTGAAACACTTAGTTGACTTTTCATTGACACAAGCTGTAATTGGCTTTTAATCGCCATTTTACATCATGTTTTGATATTCAAATCAGCGGTGTCAGTTCAGAGAACGGGGGCTCTTCAATGTCTCTCTGTCATTCACTGTGGCACAAGGCCACCTCTGGAGGTACACATCTGAAGGCTGATTGGCACTTGTCAATGGCTGTTTGTGACTGCCACCAGTTATGGGATGTTCACACCCTTTTCTCAAGGTGAATCAAACTGAATTGCAATCACATACCCAGGCTGTATTGAACTTGAGCCCCATTTTATGCACATGACTTCCAATATCACATCCAATTCTGAACAGTCAAATTAGAAAGCAGCCCTACTAGGGAGTGAAAACAAAGCAAGAACAGTCTAGTCCAAAGGTTTAAGATTAATAAATGTGTTCTAATTTAGTAATTGGGTTATGTTATGTAATCATTGCCTTGTTCTTATAGTTTCAGTACTGGCGGGAGAAATACAGTATGTATATAAGTTTATTATAATCAATAGGTTCCATTTCTAAACAGTGTATTTATGGCGGTGAGCCACATCAGGCATAAAGATGTGCATTGCGAACGCCTGTCGATAAGTCAGGGTCAGTCTTCCGCCTTCGCTCAATGCTCTGTAAGCAGTTCCCACGCTCTTTGCTACCGATAAAGGAAAGATGAGACGCCATCCGTTTAACAGAAATTTTCTTTTTTTCTTTCTTTGTTCCAACTGTGAACATGGCAGCAAGGATATCCATAAACTCGTAGACTTCAGGATGGCCAGTTATTGTTTGCGCTTTGCTCAGATAGCAAACATGTCCAATCTCTTGACGATTCCAAGCACTGCATCTCGGTAGCCTTTTCTCACGACAGAGCGCCACAGGAGACGAGGATTAGCATGCATGAGTATTCTTCCATTTTCTGTCTCTGCTTTTTATTTCCCTTGTCTTTTTTGTTATCCCACCATCAACCCCTTCTCCTTTCTCTCCCTCTTCATCACTTTCTGTCACTTTTTCTTTCATTTTTTTTTCTCTCTCATTTGTTTACTCTCTCTCCTCTCCCTGCTGGCTCAATGATTGTGAGTGACGTTTAGCAACTCTTCCGCCGCCGGGAAGGCTTTGGGAGAGAGCCCACTCTTTTTAGAGCGTCCGTGATGCTCCCCAACAAATTGTGACACTAAGACGAAACGTAAGCTGGCAGTCAGCGTGTAAACCATTCAATCCCTAGACCTTGTACAGGTTTTTTTTTTTCACTGCTCCATAAGACTCATTCCTCTCTCCTTTCACTTACTGTTGGCATCCAGCTGCAGAATAAAAGCATTTCTCTTTTACTCCTGGAAGATGGAGAGGCAACCTGAAGGCATGAGTTATTGCACCGACAACGCCTACTACTACCCTTTTACGTAAGTAATTTAGACTTGCACATAACGCATTTTCCACTCCAGGAATGAATGTGCCCCCATATAGAATAATAAAAAAACTTTACTTCTTTAGTTTTAGTTTAGTTTTAGTTTATTTGTTTATAATATCGTGGACAGTCTCTTTTGATAAAAAGAGCAGCTTTAGCCTCTACGGCTAGTTTCCAGCCGTTGTCCCCGGCCAGTTGTCAATAGGCATACATCCAATAAAATACAATTACAATTATATTTTCCTCAGAGCTAAGCAGAAGAAAGTAGACATACTTTTTTTTTCATATTAACTGTCATGACCAAAACCGCCCTGAATCCTTGCTTAAACTCCCAGTCCTCCTCTCCGTTCTCTCTTCCTTAGCAGGATGGATTCATTTTCCAATCCACTTGCCCTATGTGATTAATTTTGGTTGAATTGTGAGGGAGGCAATTATTATTTCAAGCAATTTTAGGTATTGCTTAATATTCAATGGTTACCCTAGGCCGTTCTTTAGACACTGTATTAACTATAAATCATGAAAAACAGAAAGGCTGTATGAAGCTCAGCCAGAAACCAGATTAAGAGAAGTATTGTTCGCAGTGGAACTTTTTGTGAATCATGTCGTTGGTATAACCACACACACTGTGCATAATGTTACATTAACAAATTGGTTGAGCAACCTTTCATATTAGGTGTCAGTAGGTTTCCTGTCCAACCCTTCATTACTGATGCCCCGTTATCTGAGTCTGCGCCCCTCTGATATGAAACCGGGCTGATAACTAGACCTGCCATTTAAAAGGCCACAGTATACTCACCGTGTCATGTCTCATTGCAAACCAATGCAAACGATGTTTACGCCGTCCTCCCTGGCCCCCAGCCCTCTGCAAGGACCATAGCAGTCTAAAAGCCTTCATCAAAGAAATGGGTCTGAAAATGTAGATTAAAGTGAATTTCTGTTGCAGTCTATATTTTCCTTCCTCTGCTGTCCCCTCCACAATGTGTTTTAGTGAGATCAATCTTGTTTCCACACAATTGCACAGATTCTATTCCAGCTAAAAGAAGAAAAAAAAGCTCAACTTTGAAATGGAGCCATTCATCACAGAGTAAACAGCATAACAGGAGGGCAGAGAGAAGGAGCAAGAGAATGTAAAGAGAAAATGCTTGAGGTAAAGAGAACAGAAAAGAAATTGCCACTGGAAAGGCAAACAAACCACGGCACCCTATGCCTGACAGAAGTCAACGAAACCTGTCGCCGTCCTCTGCTCTCCTCACAACGATGTGACATTTAGGAGGGAGGTGTCTTGTCTTTGCAGGCCTAATTAACATTCCACAATATGCCAGCTGGAGATGGACACCCTGCCAGTGCAGTTCCCCCTTTCACCCTCAGTTCTTTACTTTCTCTAAATGTAACTAGCTCTCAGTGAGTGTTCCCTCATGCCCTGAGGTCTTTATTGTGTGACGATGCACACAGGCTCTGCCAGTGTCATCTCAAATGTTCCGCTGTGGTCAGTCTATTTGCCATTGCCAGAGGTGTCAGGCAGTGGTAACCATGGTGACAGTGTTAGGCCTGAATTGTTAGAGGTGTTAGAGCCCCCGGGGTACCACAGACCTAACTACAAGAATCTGTCGTGCTCTGTGCACTTTCTTTGCCAGGTCTGTTACAGTCCTTTGACAAATGCCAAAGAAATGTGTCACGAGCCCCCAACCAAAGATATAATTTTGTAGTATATTTATACAGTACAATTTAAAAACCTTTTTTATAATTTGCGTGACTTTCCCCTAAATGTTACGTTATGGTTGTTATGGTGTTTTTGCAATGCATTTCCCAGAAATTTATTGAATTGTGCAGGTGGTTCTTTGACATCTTGTGACACAATGATGATGTTTAGATCTGTAAATGTAAAACCTTTCATGAACTGACTACAGGTGACTATTGTGAAAATACAGTAGAAGGGAATCTGGCATTCAATTACTCAAATTACCATAAAACTAATTTTAGGCAAATCCTAAATGCCAAATTTCCACACAAAATACATGTTCATTTTTTTTAAACTCTGTACGGACAAAAACTGTCAGGGGTTCTTTGTTTTTATGTGAAGCCTTTTTTTTTATTTCTCTATTGTTTGTAAAAAGTCTGAGTAATTTTTTTTTAATTCACTCAAGCAGATGATCATTTTAGTGTCTGAGCACAAGGAGCTGTGTGATGAGCAGCACATCAGGTACAACTGAAGCAAAACACATGGCGATAATCAAATAATGGTGAAATAATTTCCAGAGACTATGGAATAGCCTGTAGAGCCGTCTTCAGTACATGTAAAAAAGACCTACATAATACAGAAATTGGACAGGCAGCAGAAAAGAAAAGAATAATCCAAATGAAAGTTGTGTAGAATTCTGCCACTATTCAGGGCACTGGAAGAGTTTCATGCTTTTTTGCAAATCTTTTTTGACAAATTTGCAACAGAGTTGGTTTGTGTATCTAAAATACACTGATTACAGACCATACATTTGCTGATGTGAAAAGGATGTCAGACCCTCCTTTTAAACCATAGAAATAGATTTTATTATATAAGACTGTTTTTCAACAGTCTTTGTAGAGTGCCTTTCAGTGCAGATAGCACTTAGGGAAAGAGTGATACACACATCGTTAGTGCCAGCAGTTATCATTTGAACCTCAATCAAATGATACAGTGTAAATGTTTACAACAGATTTGATTCAGTATTTTGCAAAATAATGCCAAAAATATATACAAAATGAAAAAGCCTCTTCCTGCTTTCAGTGAGTGTGTATGTGCTGTATTGTGATTTATTCATCACCTGAGTGTTTGGCTGCTTATCAGCAGTGCAGGCAAGTATTGAGCTTGTGGAGATGACAGTATTGTAGGGCTTGCTGTGTCAGGCTGAATCTCTGAGCCTGGAACAATAGACGATGAAAATGAGAGTGGCAGCGCGGGGTTGGGGGGCGTTGTCACTCGTGTGAAAGATAGATGCCACACAGAGCCTGGGCTGAAAGTGGGACAGCTCTCAGAAGGACAACAGAGAGACAAGGGGCCAAGATACCAAATAGCCTCTATTTCTAGATGTCTGCGGTTTCAGAATTAGCGGTCTGGGCAGATCTTTCAAGGACTGATTCAGCAGTCCTCTGTCTTTCAGTCCTCAAGATGTGCCAGTCTGATAAGTAATAAGGACGAGTGGTTGTTGTGTTGTGTGTTTTGATGTTTGGGGCCCCTCCCTTGATGTCAGTTCAAATGAAACTTCAATTTAGATTGTGTGCCTCTGTGCATTTGTGCCTCTAACTGTAGGTGTGGAGTTGGAAGTAAATTCCAGTGACATTTCAATGTCTTTGATATCCTTGATTGTGTACTCCACCTCAAGTAAAACACAGCCTTTGAGTCTGTGCAGGTCTCTGTGGACTGTCTCCACTGATCAATTCCTCAGCCCATCTGTCTGCCAGGCTTATTCACAGGGCCGCACAGTAGGCGAGACGAACCCTCGCGGCAGGAGTCTTCATTAAACCAATCCTCCCTCCCTCCTCTTCCCTCTCCTCCTCTTCTAGCTCTCTCCAGGCCTGGGAAAAGTTAATGAGAAGATTCGATCAGCTGGCACCCCCACCTTCCTCTACTCCATCGCCTTATTCCAACCATTGTCTTCCTCTCATGTCAGCTTTGACTCCTTTCAAGGAAATATATATATATATATATATATATAGCTGATATATCAAGTCTGTTGACGTGAGTTTTTTTCACTCTGTGCTAAATAACTCATTAGTTTCACTTAGTGATGCATCAATCCAGGAAGGGAAATAAACGGTGCCAACACTGACCTTTTCAAGCAAATTTGGTATTGGACAGACATGAGTCACCCACATTAAATACAGCTTCTTAAGACTATGTCATTGAAAAACTTTTCTCAGCAATCTCTGTTATTTCGCATTTCGTATTGTGATCAAATCAGTTAGCCACACCTTTTTAATTAATGGCTGTTTAAAGTGACAGGTGTGTGATGTCACAGGTCCGCCTCAACTCCACCGATGCTCCACTCCTTTGCCCATTTTTGGATTAGCCTGGAGTTAGGCGAGTCCAGCACTGCCAAGATGGCGACAGACGGAGCCACCCACACTGAGCGTCACAGTCGCTCTTCACAAACTTATGGGTGACGTCACGGAGACTACGTCCATGTCTATGGACCATTGTTTCTCTCTACCTGCCGCAGTGCTGTTCTGTGTGTGGGAGGTGGGGGGTGATAGTGGCTCAGTTGTTCTGACAGAGAAATGGATTTGCAGTGATGGATGGCATCAGTGGAACTGTACAGGTCTCAGCCTGTTGCTGAATCACAGCTTTAAACTCATTTTGTGGGCACAGCGGAGCCGTTGTGCTCTGTGCCTGAGCTCGGAACCTGGCTCATCTAACCGCCCTGCTGAAGCTTGCATGCCAATTACCCCCACCAACTTGCCAAGAAGAGCAGGCAAAGCAAGAAAATAAAGAAGTATTTGCTCACTTGCTGAGGCAAACACTTTGCTTTAGTGTCTGTGTTATTCAGTGCCATAGTTAGCAGAGATGGTAATGCTCTGTAGTGTGTTACAGACAACCCCTGAGTTAATTTGATTATAATCATCATGGTCACTTTCCTTTGCACTTCTTACAGTAGCAATTTCTGCTTGATTCACCGCATCTTGGACTTTTTGATATCTTGTGTGTCAAAACTAACAACCTCACTGCACCTTTTAGCAGAGGGAAAACTAAACTGAAGGAATGTCAAAAAGTAGTTTTGAGGGATTAATTTCACTAAATTTTCCTCATTACTTTTTCATTTTTAATTTTCCATAGACTGTTGCACATTGTACGGGTTTGGACTTGTGATTAGACGTTTGTTATTGGGGAAATGTCGGCATTGCAGCAAAGAAGCTGCTTTGAAACCTTCATGACAGGTTTTCATATAAACACTGAAGCAAGGATAATAGGTTGCATCTGGAGTCACCTGGTTTTTAGGCTATAATGAAAAAGATCATGCCTGTACAGTATCAAAAGAAAAATTGAATCCTCTGACATTGTTAGATGTCATAATCTTGTCATGTTCAGCGCCATATTTTATTTAGGGTAGTAATTTACGCTTTTGGTAAAAAGGTCAAGGTGCTTTCATGGTGAGTAAATATATTGAGCTTAAAGGCACATGTATTGTGATATAATAAATCATGTTTGTGCACCTGACTAAAATTTCCTTGTGGTTGCATTACTTTATTAATAATATAAAATTATTCCAGCCTTTTCATACTGGGAAGAGACATCAACAACAACTGCCTCTGATCCTTTATGGCTCTTAACAGAATCACCCAGCCTTCCGCTCTGCATCCGGCAGAAAAATTTTGACACGGTTAGACCTTAGCAGCAGTGAAAGAAAATGGGGAAAATCTGTGATCCTTCATGGTTCTCTACCCCCCGCTGTTCTCTGATCTAAAACACTGTGCTGGAAAAATACCAATGTGATGCCATGTTGCTCATTCATCTGCCGGAACGTTAAAGGGTTACTCTAAAAGGTATTCTGCCTGTATCCCGATGGGTCAAGCTCCACAGACACAAGATACTACATTTCCCAAAATGCAAACAAAAGCAAAACCTCCCTTTATGGTAAATGTCTGTCCAGCTCCACACCCCCTAGGCTTTTAATACAGGCTATCTGTTATACATTCTTTGACTTTTTTTTGATTACATTTAAAACTTGACATCCTCAGAAGACATTATATATAACATTTTTTACTCCACAATGCACCACATGATTAGTAAGCTCGCATTTATGTAAAATAGGCAGAGTACCCCTTTAATGCTTGAACAACATCTTACACAAGGTGGTTTAGCGATGCAGAGTGTGCTGGCAGTAGCGGTGCATCACAATGTAAAGGTGTTTTTAGGGTGGATGTATCCTTTAACATTCTTTAACATTCCAGTCTCTTAGGACAGTCTGTATTGATGGCTTGTCCTGATGCAGGGTCTGTTAGTAGTGATACAAACTGACACTATTGTTGTGCTCATATCTTTCTGCGCCCACCAAAAATCCCCAGCGATTTCATGTCTCCTCCCCTTTTTAGAATCAGACAGAGGGATTCAAGGCAGCAGTGTGTGACCTCGGACCTGTTTGGGTCTGTAATGCATTAAGATGAATGCAGCAGTCCCGCTGCCAGATGATGAATTGTGGGCTCCAGGGGAGGCTCTCTGCTATGTAAAAGAGGCGCTTGCCGACATGGCACTTTCATCAATCAGAAGGCGGACTGATGTAATGCTTTTACTCTGCAGAAGGAGGAGCCTTTGTTTATATGCAGCAGACAGATTTAGACAGATCCAGATTCTCTTTTTAAGCTGTTTGGATAATGCTTGTTCCCCTCTTTGATATAAGAAACATGGCTTGGGATTGCATTAATGAAAGATGTAGGCGGATAAAGTCCCTATTTTGGGCTTCATTCAGAGTTATCCCACTGTGTAATCCGGTGTCCTCGCACAGGTATAACACTGCCATATCCGCCCTACAATTTTCTCGTTTTGCTCAGATGGCAATATCGAGGTCTCAATTAAAGTGACACCTGGGATCTCACATTCACACTTCTCACAAAAACCCAGCAGAGCTCCCTGACAGTGAGCCAGGCACTGCTTAGTCAACACTTCAGAAGTACTGGAGATGACTTTGGGCATGGGTTCATGGGACAAATACAAGTTGAACAAGGATGATGTCATTTCCAGAGAAAGCACAGAGGACAGATGTTTTTCCTGTTTCCTTCTTGGCTTCTTTGTTTTTTACACATTGATTTTTTTTAAATTGTTTCCTTAATCACCAATAGCAGTTCACACAATATAAAAAATATATAAATATATATATAAAAATTACCACTGGGCATGTTAATGCCTTATCGCGTTAATAGATTAATTAACACAGACGCCTATTTTGTCACACGTTAACCCCGTTTTTATTCTTATTCTTATTATTTTGAAAGTCTGCTAGCTCTGAATACACATACAGTCAAACCATGGGTCACAGGAGGGGTGCGATGTTGATCAGCCTGCAAATCATCCACCCAAAACAAGCAGTGGAGGTTTTGTCAAACTACGTTGGATGCAGCGCGTGGGAGAAGTAGATAAACAAAAGCAAGACAAGCAAACAAATGCCGTAGGGAGGTGGATAGCTACACACTGCATGCAGATTAGTATTTTTGGAAGATGTCTGTCTTAGGAATGTTCTTAAAATCACAAGGTAGTCGCCTGGCCCCGCGGGGTTCCTTGTTCCTAAGGTGAAAACCGGGAGACAAGTGCTCTGCGAGTAAGCGGCAGGCGCTCTATAGAGAGTAACCATGGCAATGGCATCTGTGCGCTACACACATGCAGCCTATTTAACTTAAGTTAAATTATAGGCCACAAAACTTAACTAGATGTTAGGCCTATCAGGTATTCTCTGCCATGCGAATTCCCTCCTGTTGATGTCCTGTTTAGTAAACAGTAATGGATTCTGGAAACTCTCAAACAGCGAAGATCAGTCTCTCGTGATCTGTGACAAAACTTCAAGACAATTCAACTTTGGTGGAGGTGTGTGCGTGAGGCGAGCACCACCATGATAGTTCACCTCACTCTAACAGGGACACTTGCTACTGCTGCTCCTTGATAAAAGAAAAATGTTTCTGCTGATACCTGTTCAGGGGAGAGAGAGAGAGAGAGACTAACCTGTTGCTCAGCATAAGGTGCATAAGGTGGCTCTGCACTCTGATGGTAACTTGTTTTAACAAGCTAGATAAAAGGTAAATCCCTGGCAGTGGGGAACTTAAGTCAGTGTTATTTATGTACACTAATGTTGATATGTCTTTCTCATAACTACAAAAACACACAAATAACAGTAACATTCAGTCAAACAATGCAGACACAAGATAATATTAAATGCGCACACAGATTAGATATAAGGTAGAGATAACAATAAACTAAACGTGAATAAATCACCCAGTGCAGGTAACGCTGAACATATAAATGCAGCTTAGACGTTTTGTATAAGTTATAAATAGCTCTCCGATGCAGTCTACACCTACATTGTCTTACCTAATGTTAGCATTGGCTAACTTCTCCAAGACAGCGGTGCTGCTGTTTTACAACTCAGCTGCTGCTACTGATAATGCTACTAAATTCTACTCTGGCTCTCTACACCAGCCTGCACCTACACAGTAGCTACCGTTAGCTGTATGCTAAGTAGGTACCTGTCAGCAGAAATAGTCCCCCAGTTGTCGGCATTGTTGAAAAGCCATTCCGACATTCGCTCCGGTCTGACCTCTCATAGCTTTGTGTCATGCGCGCATGTAGCAGTGGTCCTGTAGCAGCAGGGCTGGTAGCCATGGTAACGACGTTGAGTGAAAGTCACTTCCTTTCGGTCCGAACGGGAGTGACTGAGTTTATGGCAGCCCTGTGAGGACTACAGTCACTACATCTTGTACATCTCTTTTTCAGAGCACCTAACTCCTTGATATGTATTGGTATATAACGACAGTTTCAAAAAATATGGCAAAAAGTGTTTTAGAAACAAATTGCCTACCTTGCCTTTAAGTGCTTGGGGGACAAATGCTTAATGCTAGGGAAAGCCCAGATTTTTTTTTTTATAAATTACATCCACCTTTTGGCAGATTTCACGGATTTGATTCCATTTTTATTAAATTCCGTGGTTCCGTCCGTGTTCTCTGCATCACAGAAATCATAGGACCTTACTTCAAGCTCTTGCAATGCCCTACATGGATTTCTTGCTTTCTCTGTAAAGACAGCGATCATAAAGCTTACAGGATATAATGATCACATTTTTTTTGTGTGTGTTGCTGATTACTTCTCAGAACCATATCTCTACCTTTGTGTTCTCTTGTCTCTCCCTTCCTGTAGCTACCCTCTCATTCTCTCTGCATGTGGTCATTGAGTCATGGCAGTTCATGCGGCAGGAGGTGTGGTGTAACCCTGGCTGTTTTGGCAGATAAGCCTTAGCCTGCCCACCTGCTTCCCTGCTGTTTGTCAGCCAAATAGGACTTGCGCTGTCACAGGCATTCACTCGGCGGCAGAAGGTTGCCACCTCGACTGATCCACCCCGACCACCTCACCGCATATAATTCTCATTCCTGGGAAGGTTGGAGAGCATCCAAATCTCCTTGAAACAAATGGCAAATGTAAAAGTCACAAAAGAATTGAACCATTGAGTGGGGAAAATTGCTCCCTGTTTGAGATGCTTTTTATTTTCACAAAATTTTACCCCGAAAGTCTCTCAATCAGGATATTACTTTTTCAAGAGACATGGTCAAAATTGCAGCACAGTTTACAACAGAAAAGTTGACTAATTGATTAGAAAAGTTTGTTGATAGATTAATCTGTTCAGTCTTTCTTCAAGCAAAGCCAAGTGCCAAACATGATCTGATTCTTATCAGCTTATCAAACTTGGATGTCCTGCTTTGTCTGTTTTCTATCATGGTAAATTAATAACTTGTGGTTTTTGGACTGTTGGTTGGATAAAATAAGCCTTTTAAAGATGCCATCTTGAAATTGAAATTTGTGTTTAGAGCCATATTATCGGTCAGTATGAGCTAGTTGCAGATAAATATGTAATGGTGTTTATAACAGACGATAAATGATAATAAAAATACAAACAGAGACGGAAGACAGATCCTTCATGAGTGTTGTCGTTGCAAAGTGTGTAGACTAGAGGGCAGGTCCCCTGTTGGTAACACAGGTTCAGAACAACACAAATCCACCACAAAACACAGCAATGCACTGCAACCTTTTTTTCAAAGTGCTATTTATAACAACAAGTAATGTTTTAAACTGTATTATGTCACGTTATCTTAGTGAGGTCTCATAACTACACATAACAAATGTTAGGAATAGTCTTTGTTTATGCGTTTCTGAAAAGAAGAAGAACAGAATTCTGCTGATATATAGGATTTTTAAACCTTATATTAAAATCAGTATCTGTCGTGAGACTCAGTTGGACACTTGTGACACTATCAACGGCAGGATAGCTAATGACAAATTATTTGTTTTGACCTGGCACTGAACAAAACATTTGTGAATTCAAAATGATCAAGAGAGATTAAAAAACACCTGTAACCGGAGTTTAAAAAAATTCACTCTGTTTGGTCAAGAAGGGACAGTTTGAACTGCTTCATTGGTAAACTTTTTCTTACAAGGCCCTTACTTAAGAGCTTTATCTTTAATTCAGGGAATCACAGTCCTGCTTTGGACGGCAGCGGTCAGGTTCCGGTCTGATGGAGAGCATTAAATGTTATGTTGTGAGTGCAGCCTGTGTGTGCTCACAGGAGGCTTTAGTACTGTGATTCCCTTTTAATTGATTTGTTACTGCACTAATGATGGTTATAACAATAAGTTGTCTTCTTTGATGATCCAATCACTGTGGCTGTCAGGGAGGCACTCCCTCCCCCAGGCCCTCGCTGCACATCCTGATTTGGATCCTGAGCTGTGAGTGTAAGAGCCAGCCGTACGATGGTGGATTTACAGCACCAAGCCGAGCAGCTAGAGCTCTGTTACAGTGCCTCAAGCCAAAGAAGCGATTGGCTGGTGAAAAGCATCATGGTAAAGGTCAAATAACAGTGCCTCAGTTATTGCATGGCAGATTGAAAAGGAAATTATATTGTGGTGGAGACGTGTGTGTGTGTGTGTGTGTTTGCATGTAGTGTTTTTGTGTGTGAGATGTGTGTTGTGGCACAACCCTGTGCCCTGTTCTTTCCGTTGAGGGTTTCTCTTGGCAGCGAGTCTTCCAGCTGACCTGTCAGTGTTACTCAGCCTACAGGGCTGTGAAATGACCCACCACGGGGCTCACCTGGGGGCCCCTCTTTCAGCTGTTCCCTTCACACTGTTGCTCCCTAACGATATTTTATTCTTTTTTCATCTTCACTTTTTCTTTTCTGCTTTATATTCACTCACCACACCTCATTCACTCACTCTCTTCTTTCTCACGTAGGCAGAATCACTTACATTTCTCTCTTTTCTCCAGTGACTTAATGTTTCCTGTTTGGATCCTGTTTGCAAGGCTTCAATAAGAATAACTTAATGAAGTGAGAGAAGAGAGTCGGACCCCTGGTTTTTCATACACCACTGAAAACGTTCCAGGAATAGGAACAGCCTATCTCAACAGCCCGTCTTGCTTTCTGTGGTTTTTGGCCGAGTCTGATGCTCTTCTATTATGCACAAAATGAGAGTGCCAAGTTCTTATTTTTCAGTCCTGCAGTAAAATGATTCCTTTATTCTCACAATACTCCATACACATCCGATCCTACCTGCAAGTTGAAAAGCGTAAGTGTGTTTTTATTTGTGGAGTTTGATTCTGAAAGCATATTCACGCTGCTCTGGCCCAACACACCGTCGCGCTGTATTTTTCCTCTGATGGCTGATGGAGAGAGATTGATCCTCATGGCGCGGACATCAGTCAAGCTGACAAATGGCAGCCCCAAACTTGGAGAGCCAGTAGCAGGCCAGGGCGGGAGTGAGGCCGGGCCAAGCCCTACTGATCTCTGTGAGTTTCCCTTCCAAAGCCCAGGCCCATGCCAGCCTACGACATGGCGGTGGGTGTTAGCACCACCTCATGTTTCTTCTAGCCTTCGCTGCCATCACCCAGCATGTTGACATAGGGCCGGGCCCCAATCATTAATGAACAAACCCTCCAAAGAAACATGAAGGGGCCTGGCTGTCTTTTTAGTTAACTGTTATGACTCATGTAAAAGGGCTCTGTAGGAGTTTAAAATAAGTTCTTTGACTGGCATTATGTATTTACTGCCCAGTGTTTACACTTTCTCAGCACTGATGTCATGATTCAGACTAGAATTTGGAAGTAAAGCAGAGTTTTTGGAATAAGACTTGCACATGTACTGAATTAAAGCGTCTGTGACTCCAAAGTTGTTACAGTCTGATATTGAACATTTTCTCCTCTATATCTTAATGCTTTCTTTTGAGCAGCTCTTCCCTTGCTGGTCACATGGCAATTTGGAATGATTTAGATTTGGAATCTGATTTTCACTGCATGGACTAGGAAAAAAAGCTTTTTTGAGCTTCATCATCAGCAATTGCTGTGTTTTTCTTTTCGCTTTGTTTTAGCATCTGCTTTTGTAAAGGAAATATCATCTTTTTTTTGTAGAAATAAAGACTCAGTTGGGAGGGAGGGCGAAGGGGGAGAAAAACATTGGCTTGTCTAAACACTGTGCCAGAACACTTCTTCTACAGTTACTGTAAAATAAAACTGAATATATCAAGGGATGTTTACATGGATGTCTTGGAAATCATGTCTGATTTTGCAACTTGTCTTTAAGTTAAGAGAAAACGTTCGAGAAACTTGTCTTTGGCTTCACCAGGTTCATTAAAATACATAGAAAATACACATAACACATTAGACCAATAACACAGAACCCAACAAGAGTTGCAAGTATACAGTTTACAGTTTTAAAAAATGAATCACTTATCAAAGCAATTGCGCGAGGGATAAAATACATTTTAAAAAGGTTTTTTGTTGCCCTGGGGACCCTAGAATGCCTTCCTGAGGGGAGCTTGTCAAATTCAGCAAACAGGGGATGTGAAGGATCCTGCACAATTTGCTGTGCATTCTGCCTGTACATATCTCATTTAGCAGTCTCTGTGGTTTATGTATGACTTTCTCAGCCATATCCACAGTCCTAGTCAATTTAGACCTATTCTTAACCCCAAGATTACCATATATGCTATGCGTAGGAAAACTCTCCACGAGATTTCTGTAGGCCAACTCTAGGGTATTTTAGCTTAGAGGGAAGCTGTTCTTCCTCAACAAATACATATGTTGCATAGCCTTTTTGTAGATACAGTCAGAGTTTGCTGTAAAACTCAATCTACTGTCAAGTAGGGTGCCTAAGTACTTAAAGTCCTCCACAATGTCAACAGGATAGTCATTAATGTTTACTGTTTAGGCTGAGTGGGATGTTATTACTGCAGATTAGCAACTCTTTAGCTTTACTGGCATTTATGACTAAAGCACTGTTTGAACATCAGCTAATTAATTCGCCAATATGATTAAAATTATGCTCTCTTCTGTCCTTCGTGCATTAAAGCAACAAATGTTGAAGCAAAGTCATATCATCTGCGGAAGCGTGGTCTTGAATCTGCATTAGGGCTGCACGATTAATCTTATCGCAGTTGCGATGTTGACATGTGCGATAGCATAACGGCAAAAAGTATGCAATTTAATAAAACAGAAAAAGTGTTTTTTTTCTGTGTGCATTACAGTCTGCTCATAATCCTTCGCCCACACCAGGCCCTCACATGTGCCTCTACAAACAGATGGACCTATGTGCAATCAGAAAAATGATTTATGAGCTGTGTCAGTAACGTTTAAGAAAACAACCATAACCCCCTCCCTCCTTGACATACTACAGCAAACTTTCAAATGTTGAACAATATGATTATTGACAAGTTAATACTTAGCATTAACAAATTGGAGACCAATGCTCATGTATATTAGTTCCTCCTTCAGGTTGTGGATAGAGCCTCTGCAGTGGACAGATGCAGATTTAAGCCTAGTTCACACTACACGATTTTTAGCCCGATTTGGAGCTCAGCGAATGCCAGGCTAAGATCGGGAGTAAATCAGCGGTCGATCGGCGGTCGCCAGTCCCTTATGTGTGAACTACACAACGACGCATCAAAACGGCTCCCTGACACTGCTGCCACATCGCCGACGTCTGCCAGATATCTAGCATGCCAAATATCTGGAAGAGTCGGCCGACACGAGATCCACATCCAGCCAATGAGAACAGGCAGCTGGCAGAGCAGGCAGCTACTTTTTCACCACAAAAAACTTTTTATTCACCTTCAGCTCTCTCTGTAGCTTGGACAATCCCTGCTACCTGCATATGCTAATCCATTCTTTCACCTATATGCTTTGTCTTTATAATTGCTATCTTTATAATAACAAACAACAGCTGTTTCATGTGTAGGTTCGCGTCAGGTGACACAGCCATTGTCCGCTTGTGACCCCCTGTCACCAATCATTCACGTAGTGTGAACACCACGACTTAAACACTCCTGTCAGAAGACGGCAAGTTGTGTAGTGTGAAAGGCACGGCTATCGGCCGACGCTGAAAGTCGTGTAGTCTGCAAAAGGCTTTACCCAGTGTCAGGATGCCAGTGGACCAATATTTGCTCCTTCAACACGCTTACTTTGCTTCGGTTTGCTAGTTGTTGTTATAAATATTGTTTTTTATTGTAAAGAAAGTTAAGAAAAACACATTTCAAAATGTCAGTTTTTGGTGCATTTTCCTTTTTATAATCAAGCAAGTAGATTTATAGTATCATTTGTTTCATTATAATTGCAAATCCCAATATTGCTAAATAATCCAAATATGACTTTTTTTCCCCAAATCGTGCAGCCCTAATCTGCATCTCATCAATATAGATGGCAAACAGTACAGGTGATACCACACAGCCCTAGGGTGCACGTGTATTTACAACAAGTTGCTCTGAACTAATACCATTAAAAGACACTCTCTGGGGCCGTTGGGGAAAGAAAGTCTGTGTAATAGAATTTGTAAAAGGCTGTTAAAGGCTGAACTAAAATCCAAAAACAAAACTCTAACGTAACTTTTAGACATCATCTGCAGGTGTCTAGTTAAAGAAGATATAAAAAAATAAGTCTGGATTAATATAACATAAATATTGAGAGAGAAATCTCTGCTTAATTCAATTCAATATTATTTATATAGTGCCAAATCACAACAACAGTTATCTCACAGCGCTTCTCATAAAAGAGCAGGTCTAGACCGTACTCTGATGTTATTTACAAAAGCCCGACAATTCCCACCAAGAGCAAGCACTAGTGACTTAACAAAGCAGTTACAATTACATCAGCGGTTATTGTTGCTATACAGTGCTCTTAAATGGTTGTAAATGAGATGGTAAAATTTTCCACTATAAACGAAGGAGAAATTGGCATAATTTCAAAGCGAGCTGGTAAACAAAACAAATCGTCTGATGTTTGAGTTGAAAATAGTTGCCTCATCTTTGCAGACATTGCAGACAGTGTTTCTGTGTGTGTGTGTGTGTGTGTGTGTGGGTCTTTTGGAATTTAACACTCTTGTGTTAGACACACAGTGACACTCAGGTAGGGGACAGAATGCCACTCTACAGGAAATGCACAAGATGTACATTCAGATATAGCATAGGGAATGTGGCCCGACTCTTCCCCCAACCAACCACATTTGTTCGTGAGTGAGACACTGAGGCGCTTTAAAGGAAACTGCACTATGCGGATAAACCTTTGGAATAAAACATGCTTTTGCACTTTCACCTGTGACTTGACACAAGCGTGAAACTCTGAAAAGGGGGTTTGAGTAAGTAATTATTTATCATTTCTGTCTCCTAGTCTTTTCTGTTGTAGCTCTGTTTGAGCTTATGAGCAGTTTAACCTTCGACATTACCTGAAGTCGCAGGCTTTTATCTCTCATTATAGATGATTGTAACACCCTCGATTACAGTGTGAAAAATACCATAAACACAAAGGAAAATGTGATTCTTCTCCTGGTAACAATTTTTAAATAAGGGTCTCAAACTAACACCTAAACTTCTCTTCTTTCCACTGTGAGACTCAAGGTGGTACAAATTAGTTTGTCAGTAGATATTTTTTAAAAACCGAAATTAGTTTTTAACAGTCTGAAATTACTTAATATAGAGATGGGGCTGCCTGTTCAAGTAGCCGAGAGAGCCTGAACTCGTAGTCGAGTAAGTTTTAACATGACCAGTGTCTGTTATTTCCAAGTAGACGAAGTGGCAAACCTGAATGCTCAATTTAAGGCAATTCTGAGAATAAGCACTCAAAACTGAAAACATTCCTTAAGAGTAAAATATCACTTTGTTTCTTGCATGAAATGCTTCAGTGAGTTACTTAGGCCAAGTGCAGGACAGTTTTTCCTTGGCAGTGTCGCAAAGTGATTGTTTGTGGTTAGAATTGTTGGGTCCCTGTAAATAATATTACAAAGGGTAATGTCTAAACCTGCTCTATATGAAAGGGGAAATGAGATAACTACTGTTAATAAATAATCTCGATGTATAAATAATTGTTTCTTATAAGCAGTTAAACCACCGCACCCACCGGCAATCAGCAAAACACTTGTGGCTGAATTGTCCATCTGTAGTTACCTGTTGGAGGGATTTTAAGATGATATGAAATCTCATCTACCACCTAGATGCCTTGTTTACTGAAGAGCTCACCGGGAAATGGGCAAACTGGAGTTTAAAGAGTGTGGATGTCGAAGAAAAGGGATAGCGTTGACAAGGCAACAAGAGCTCATTATCTCGTCGTCTATGCTGGTCCACGGCGCGTCACTGATGGGTGCCAGAGGAGAGTTTGGAGCAGACAGATGGGGTTGCACCCTACGTTTCACACAAAAGACGACTGAGCAGGAATAACACGTCCATGAAAATGACATGTCGGCGCTGTAATCCTGGATTACCTGTCTGCTTCGCTCTCCTTCGCCGTGTGTCTGCCTTCCACATCAGACAAGATAACAAACAGTGGCTCAGCCTCAACTGCTGTGAGACTGTGTTTGATCTGTATTTTCAAGATACAAAATGTGTGCAGCAGGAGCCCAGCTTTCTCACTGTCCTTCTGCTCATCCTCTGCTGACCAGTTTTTGACAGGATATGTGATGCGGCGACAGGTGAGACTGAGGTAGTAGAGGAAGAGGAGAAGGATGTGTTGCTCTAAGTCAAGTTGTCAAAATTGTGGACCATAAGTTAAATGCTCATATCCAATTTTGTCTGGGTGAGTGATCTAATCTACTGTACTCAAGGATGCAAATATGCCTTGGTTATCATCCAGCTACATAAAGAAGGTGTACATATGCAGAGCCCCGATAACAAAAGATGCTTTATCTGTTTTGTTTAAAATTTTTAATATTGCATCATGGATCAGAAGTTGTCTTGCTGCACACTTCTACAAACAATTTGAAGAACATGTTCATCAGTAGACTCTGAGAGCATATGAATAGGAAGGGGTAAAATTTGAAATAACTTTGATTAGACTGACTCAGCTAAATGGAATACGTAATAGTCATGTGAACCTGTAGTCAAATGTTTGTCATGTATAAGTTGCTTCCCTCAAGGTCCAATTTGGTTCCTTTTATTTACATGGTTTTGAATATAAAAAATGAAATTCCATTTAGCTTTTCTCAGTTAGTTCAGTCTTAAGTAAGGTGTAAGGAAAACCTCCAGAACTGGACATTTTCAGGCCTCATGGCCAGAGAGATCTACATCAGTCGCTCTGTGGGTGACGACAGTCCTCACAGATTGCCTTGGACTGCTGCCACTGGTCAGATTACAGCCACAGGAGACTGGAGAAGAAAAACCTCCAACAAACTGCCCGACTAGCGCCTTTGTTAATTCCCTATTCTCAACACTTTATTTCTAGAGTGTAACAACTTCTTTTCTGAGAGTTTGCGAGCTGTTTACATTTCTGTCTCTGCAGAGTGGCTTTCTTTGCAGGATGTGTTCTGCTGCTGGTGTTTACTGAGGGTTACGTCTTGTGTTTGCAAGAACTGAGTGGGAAAAAGGGATTTAGTGTTTTTTTTTTTTTTAATGTTCATGATTTGCATGATTTTGGTTGGGAGCACTATGGCAGCCTGCAGAATTTCGCATTTAGTTGGCACAAATAGTCGTACAGCTCAGAGAGCAGGCAGAGATTTGACATCTTGGGTTCCTTCAAGAAGACTTGTTCTTCACTTGTGTATATCATATGCAAATGTCAAATCTTTTGTACAGTGGCACAAAAGGCCTTGCAGAAGCTGATGGGCTGCTTTCTTTAGCCTGAATTGAGCAATGGCACTCTGACAATAACGCAGTGATCACAGAAACGATTAATGAAATCTAATAGGCGCAAAACATGTAAATCTTGACCTTGTAGCTTGGAAGAGCAATATAGTCAATATAATGTGGCCTCTTACTATAATTTGAGTGGTTTCACACATTGAAGTTGCATATTTTCTTTTATATCTTATTTTTTAAACCACACATAGTATAAAGCTGAGTTTTTTCTGTTTTATGTGTAATCCTGTAGGAGTGAGGCATCAGTGTTCTTTGTTTTAACAAGTAACTAGAGCCATGGCATAGTAACAACATCACAGACAGTACTGCAACCAAAAAATGATTCTATACAGGTCCAAAGTATGTATGTTACAAAGACAGGACAAAACACGCACAAGGTATAACTGTTCATATTTTTCTCTTTCCAAATATTATCTGAGATCTGCAGACTTGTTTTTCAGTTAACCTAATCTATCCCCCTCAGTTAGATTTTCTGAATCTGCACACACACACACACACCAGACTCTTTTACTGAGGGCAGGAATGTTTCTCAAGGACCTTTTTTGTTTTTTCAGTGCCTTGCTCAAAGGCCCCTCTGCAGTTGTTGTTGTTGAGACATTATAGGGGAGACAATTCCCCTCTTCAGACACTCTTAGGTAGCGAAAAGAGACTTCACAGGGTGTTTATTAAGGCAGAACTCGTTAAGAGCTCCTTAAGGTCCCATGAATTTAGTAGCGCCATGACGTCACTCATATTTTTTTGAACAGCAATTATTGAGCTCAATCTGGGCGGCTACCAGCGGCTCTGTCAGTCGCAAATTTAAAAATGGGCAAAGTGGTGGAGATGAGGCGAGCCAATTAGGGCCAAAAGCCTGGTTTCCACTCAAACTGGTCATGTACTTAATTATGCACAATGTTAAACCCTAATATGATATCAATGTTACATAAAAATTCATCCCCTGTACAGTTGTCACAAATTGGGAAGTTAGTTAGAGACAAAAAAGTATAATTTTTTTTGCTACCAGGCTGTAAACATGTTTATTTATGCTGTGAAGTTGGCCATTTTATCATGAGGTCCAGTGGGAATGACTCGTTTTTGGGGGCACGCACGTACACACAAAAACTCAGAGAAATATATTTGTGCCTGCTGTGAAAAGTATATATTTCTCTGTGTTTGCATAAATATATGACTTGAGGTGTTTAATAGCAGGGTATCTGTAGAAAAAAGGCGCCTTTCAGTATAATGTGCTCTTTAATAAAGACACAGGTTGGCAGATTGGGAGTGTCAGTGCATGTGGCATACAGCCTCTTCTGGTGATTTATGAGCGCGCTGCTAGGCTATTACATTATGGGCCCCAATCCCATTCAGTGAGGGTGATAAGAGCAGCCCACCTCTATTGAAACACTGCAGGTACAAGCGTTTTGTTTTAGTGGAATATCACTGCTTTTTGATAAAGGAATTAAGTGTGAGGAGAATCTAATCATGTTGTCTGTGTTGCAGCTGTAGCTCATCTATTAGGTTAGCGTTTGTGCTTTTGTCCTTCAGAGTTTGCAGAGCATGTTCAAAGGAAAATAGCTTGGAATTGTTTGCATCTTCATTGAATTTCAAATTGTAGATCTCTTTATTGTGTAAACAGTTTTATACATCAGTTATACTTGCATGAAGCCACCTAACCAAAAGCACGTCTTTAACATCTTGAGCACTGCTACCACATATTTATTCAATTTTGACCTCACAAATTTCTGTTACAATTAAGAACCAATGCTGCAGGGAGAAAAGGGCCAAGTCTGCAGTTTTCGCCCACTCTGTGTGGCTTTGGACCTGGCCTTGTGTTTACAGAGGGAGAGAGAGAGGCGAGTGCCCGACACTGTGAGGCCAGAGTTCACGCCGCAGAGCACCACAGCTGAAAGGCCAGTTGTCAACCACCGGCGGAGGGAAAAACAACGGGGCATCTGCCAGAGCGATTTGGAAAAAGGACGAGTCAGGGTCGCTTTCAATTAGCACAGCATGTCGTCACTGCAGTGAGCCACGGGGGCTGGGAGG
>JAPMOB010226508.1:0-15876 GCA_029875015.1 Lepomis gibbosus
GCTCTCCTGGTCTTGGCTCTTCTGGTCTTGGCTATCCTGGTCTTGGCTCTCCTGGTCTTGGCTCTTCTGGTCTTGGCTCTTCTGGTCTTGGCTCTCCTGGTCTTGGCTCTCCTGGTCTTGACTCTCCTGGTCTTGACTCGATCTCATTCTGTGGAAGACCTGAATGCCCCTGATGTTTTGACCCCCCAGACTCTCAGCTGTTCGACCTACTTTTAGACCAAATACATAAAAAATCTCAGACCCCCGTTTCCGACTCCCCGGACCACATCACGCTGTTCTCTCTCGTGTTACCGTGTCGGTGCAGCGTGACGCCACTCTGTGAACTTCATGTTTTCCTCTTTGACGTTGCGCCGACTTGGATGTGAAGCTGCATCAAAGTGTTGAAGTCGCCCGGATTCCCTCCCTGAACATGTGATCTGTCCTGAGCAGGGAGCCGGATCAGCGGCAGGTGGACTGGATGAAGGTCTGAAGCCTTTTGGAGGAGAGCCGACGCGTCTTCACTTTGTCTTTGTACACAACATGAAAACACAGGTTTCAAATATGAGCAGAAAAACATCTGATCACGCCAGCTTTGATCAGAGACCTTCAACCAGGTCCTCACTTTCAAACTGCACACGAGTTAATTTAACAAACAGCCTGTTTCAGCGAGTTTACGGGGTTTTAGTTTTAAGTGTTGAGTTAAAGACAAACGCGCTGAAACCGTCTGAGCGTCCTCAGTGTCCGACAGGAAGCTTCCTGTTACTGATGGAGACTGTTTTGGTCTGACGGTGTTCAGATTAACTCTCAGCTGTAGAGAAACGGGAAACTTTAACAGTTTGAGTTGAGCTCTGCTGCCTGACGTCAGACTATTATTCACTTTCACCTTTATATTTTAAATGTTAATTATTTTCTTGTATTTATAACGCACCATATTTTAATAACTAAAATATATATTTGATTATTTTGCAGTTTAAATAAATAAATTCATTAATATAAAACGTTTCTCCTCAGAGAGGAAACAGCTGGAGGATTAAATCAGCAAGTAAACTCACGTTTTAAATCAAATCTCTGAACAAACAGTTTCACAGGTTTTTATTCTGCACAAATATTCAGATTATACAATAAAATATTTTCATATGAGACATATTTACAGATCCGATGTTTTCCCAGCAGCACCTGAACGCACCACCCCTCCATCACCGCACCAATAATTTAATAGAAATTAAACTTTGACAGAAAAACATCAGAGTTTCTGTTGTTTCTAATGGATGAGCTAAAACGCCCACAAACCACAGAAGAAGTTAGAAAGTCTCTCTGCACAAGTCCGGGTCAGGCAGAAGGGGGTCAGGACTGAACCAGCTGCAGTTTGGTTTCTGTCGGGGCCTCGATGATCTCTCCGGACACGAACAGCTCCTGAAACAGGAAACAAAAACATTTAAATCCCGGTCACGTTCACTTCCTGTCCTCTGTCCGGGCTCGGGGTGCGTTCACTGACCTTATCGTAGATGACTTTAACGATGAGCGAGCAGCTCGGACACGTGGCCACCTCCTCCCCGTTCTCCAGGTCGTCCTGCAGAAGACCAGCACAGATTTATTTATTCCGAGCTCAAGGAAACATCACGTGGCTGCAGCAGGAAAACAACAGACATCAAACCAAACTCCGGTGTAAAAGCTACTGATTTTAGGTCTTTCTCTTGAGACAGACCTTAATCACGTGACGGACAGATCCACTTTAAATATTACACGTGTATAAAACGCTCAGGGTGAAGGAGGGCTGGTCCGCGAGCCGAACTCACCAGGAGATCCTGGTGATTAGTGAAACACTAACATGTGTCCTGATCATGTCAACGTGCCGCTGCAGAGAGTCTCTAATAATATTTATTAGATTCTGAACGGAGTTTGGTTTGAGAACCTCCAGGAGAACCTCCAGGAGAACCTGTGGGTTCTGACCCTCTGAAGTCGGGACCGGTGACACAACACGGGACGGTTAGCCGTTAGCTGTTAGCCGTCCGGTCTCACCTTAGTGATGGCGAACCGGTCCCCGCAGGGACACGGGAAGTAGTACGTCTCCGCGTCCTCGTCGTACTCGAAGTCCTCGATCTCGATCTCGTCGTGAAAAACCGACATTTCAGCTGAAACTCTCAGAAACTCATCGGCCGACAGCTCCACAGCTGGGTCAGCGTGCGGCGGGGCGCAGCGTGATGACGTCAGGACCGAGGCGACAGGAACAACGTACAGTGACGTGCAGCTCCGCTAAGGCGACGCCCCCCCCCAGGGTTAGGGTTAGTGTTAGGGTTAGGGTTAATTTAATCAAATGCATTTTTTAGGGAAAATTAATTTAATTAGCATTTTACTGCTTTAACCAAAGACTATTTAAAAAATGACTGAATAACTTATCATCAGTAGATTTGGCAAAAACAGTACAATAAAATACGTATAAATATAAAAGGATGTTTCTAAGATCAATAACAGCTGATAGTTTGTCCGCAGCTCAGCGTGTAGTTCCCGCTGACGGCCAGCAGGCGGCGCCCTCACAGCACAAACCCAGAAAGCTGCTTTGTCTGAGTGAAGCTTTGTTTCAGCTGGGTGTTTCAGTTTGTTCATTTATCAGCTGCTGTTTCACCAAATAAACATGATGAAGGCGCATCAGTGTTACACTGAGGTCCGTCCGTGTGGGAACATGATCAGTTAAAGACTGAGATGTGATGTGACCTGAAACTCAGCAGGAGGCGCCAGTGTGAACTCCATTCAGAAACACAGACATGTTGTCCTTGTTTCTCAACAGACAGCTTGTAGGACGCAGAGACAGCCGATTATTGTTTTTACCTTCAGAACTGATGGTTAGTGAACCATGAAGGTTGATTCAGCCCACAGGTGTCGTTTATGCTGGTGTCCCCACCATTTTCTGAAAAAGAGTGCAGAGATGTTACCTAACAAATGAAAATGCTTTGAGAAAAGGTTTATTAGCACAATAAGAAAACATGTGATGTAATTTACTTTTCCCTCATATAAAAAATTTTCTCTGTAAACTGGAGCAGAAAATGTCTCCAGAATCTGAGCCCTTACGTCCTCCACTTTTCAACACAAAGTGACGCCCTGGTTTCTGTTGTGGCAGCGACCTCTGGTGGCTTTACAACCCAAACACAGGACAAAGACGGTCAGGCGTTAAAGACCAGCCAGGAAGTTGCACTCCAGTGGTGTTGGCCTGGGTGGATGGATAGTAGCTCAGCTGCTTTTTACCCAAGACACTGTTGTTTGATTCCCATGTGAATCAATACTGATTTGTTTTTTGATAAAGTGTTTTTAATGTGGGGCCTGTGTCCGCCAAAGCGTTTTTTACCATCTGAAAACGCCAGCTGCTCTTCTGAGAACGCCTTGCTAGAAATGCTTTGGAGGCGCAGCATTTATTTCAGCTGAGACGCTTTGGTTGCTATGATACCTTGTATCTGTGGAAGTGATGCAGGTAGGCGGATGTGTCACCACAAAGTAGAACGCGGGTTCATGAGATTTTGTGGTCGTGGAAACATCGGCGAGGAGGCACATCATTTGATTCAAGAGGTGAAATGGCTCGGTGTGGTGTTGGTCCCGCCCCTCTCCGCTGGGATTGGACGGCTGGGTAAAAAGTGACAGCGGTGTATTTCACCCAACATTGGAAACTCTGCGACCAGAAAAATGCTCAGCGTCCTGCGCTGAGAAGACATTCGGCACCTCGACGCTCTGCTGCCCTTTTTACTGTATTATAAATACGTGGTGCTCAAATTTCATAACTTCTGTAAGCTAAGTCGAAGCATTAGCGACTTTATTTTTATAGCGTTAGCATCATTAGCTAGCTAGTTAACTATATTAGCCTTAAAGGCGTTGACAGCCCCCCGTAGCCCCTCACCCTAACCTTCATAGGGTTGTGTGCCTAAACCTGAGTCAGTGGTTGGATGCATGTTGCCCGGTGAACCCTACAGCTGAACACACCGCTGTGAGGGCTCCACATGTTTACGTCATGTGACATAGGTCACATGATCTCCGAAGTGTAGGTCCGCTCAGGAAGGAGTTCAGAAATGGCTGTTTTGGGCAAGTATATCCAGCTGCAGCCTGCAGAGTGAGACCTTGACGGAAGTTGAAGTTCCATATATGGTTTGTCCCAGAAGCCACTGCGCACAAAACGTGATGACGTTTATTTCGCCCGCTCGGCCCACGCAGAGCTGTCAAATAAAATAAAAAAGAGCCGCAGAAAAAAGAGGTGTCAAGTGTCAACGTAGTTATCAGCGTACTTTGTGTTAATATTTACTGTACTATAACTATATATTATTAATATAGTATATTTATACTATAATTCCTGCAAATGTTTATTTCTAACAGCCTAATGATAATAAAGCAATGTTTCAGTTCATTCCACTGTTGTATATTTTATTTCTTTCAAAGTGATTTTAAGTTTCACAAACCAAGAATATTCTGTAATGTAATAAAACTTTACTGAGAATTTACTGACAGAATAACAGACGAACATTAACAGCATCATCTGCTGTGTCGGCTGCAGTGGTCTGTGTGACCGGGCCTGGGGGAGCTAACCGGAGCTAGCTAGCTAGCTATTGCTGACAGCCCCCCTATGTATATTCCTCTTACCCTGACCATCACAGGCTGTGCGCCTAAAGCTACTGATTATATGCATGTCGACCGCTTGACCCTTCGGCCGCTGTGTTGCTGTGCGTCCTCCGGTAACATTACTGCAGCTGTGTAACACCCATCGGCACTTGCACTTCACGTCAACATTTTGGATTCACCAGTTTTCGTAAAACTGCAGATATTCAAAATCTACACAGTTGATTTCTCGTCAAAAAACTTCTCAGAAGTGTATTTAAAGTTCTGTTGTTGGCTTCTAAAGAATAAAACAGTTTGCATCAGGATCTGTGCTGTACGTGAGCCGAGATAAACGTCATCACGTTTTGTGCGCGGTGGCTTCTGGGACGAACCATATATGGAAGTTCAACTTCCGTCACAATCTCAGGGTCTGCAGGCTGCAGCTGGACCCTTCTCGTTTTGGGAGGCATGGACAAGCGATGTTAAGATTCGCTCATACGAGTCGTGTTTGGAGGCTGGTTAATAGGACCTATGTTGTCGTTTAGGTTGGAGGACTTGTTGCTTAAAATGGTCACATTGCTAATGTGTCATGAAAGTGAAAACCTTGAACTTTGGTGTGTATGTAAATAAAATGCCAATTCTTATGATTTAACTATATTTAATGATCAGTAAACATAACTTCAAAGGATTAAAATTATTTATTATTATTATTATTTAAAACACAATTGAACACAACAGGGTTATTTCTGGTGTTCAGAGATGAAACTGAACAAAACGCTTCTTACTCTGTGCAGCTTTTAGTCACAGGGTAAATGTTTTACTCTGAATCTGAAGCTCTAAGAACTAGACTTAGATCAGCCATTTTATGGTCAATAATTAAAGATAAACACAGCTCAGGTTTATAATGACACGTTTTCTGATCTGAAATCTAAAAAGTGAAACTTTTAAAATATTTAAACTGAAAAACTTTGTCATTGAGAAAACCAGCATTTCATTGCAGCTCTTCTAGATGTTACTTCTGGACTTTGCATGAACAGTAACACAAAAACTGGATTTTTTTTCTGTCGAATCATCATTTTAGACTCATTTCCCTGAAATTCACACTTTGGTATCTGTGGTAACTCCAAGTCCAGAGTGGAATGTAAAGATTTTGGCTGCACAGCTCGAGTCTTGGGAATGGTTTAAATGGTTTTAAAGAGTTTAAACCTCAAATGTTTGAGTTATTTCACAAGTTTAACAAACCTTTCGATCTTATTTGAGCCCATGAAAACGTTTAAATCCCTCGTTTCAGTCATTAGAGACTAAATGTGCTGCTGTTTCCTCTTTCAGTCGTTCTGTTTGTGCAAAAACTATCTGATCATTTCAGGAACAAACTAAATGTCACATCTTTAATCACTTTCTGGAAACAAATGGCCAAAACATTTTATGGTCAACGAAATCCAAATGTCCTATAAAAACAATCCAGACTTTTTCCCAAACAACATTTTACTAACTCAAACCTTACTGACATTGTTCTTTCTCGGTGGGGGGGCGGAAGCAGCCGAGCAATGCCATTAACTTCAAACGCCTTTCAGACAGAGCTGTGGGCATCGATAACATCCTGTCTGCGTTTGACCCGAGTCCTGCGTGCATGCGGCTGAATGATGCTGTTGTTTCCAGCGCCGGCCAATCACTTTCTCCCATCTGACTGATGGAGGAGGGGGGGCCGGGCTCGGGCCGAGGCAGGGACACAGCTCCTCTCAGTGTGATGAATGTACGCAGGGCTTCTCCGAGCCGCCGCAGGAACTGGCAGCCCGCTCAGGATATTCCCTGGAAGCAGTGATGGCCGGGGGAGACCCCCTCCCCTTCCTGACAGCGAGGGAGGCAGGGAGGTAAAGAGCGGGACACACAGGAGAGCCGGGAATCTTGAGACTCTGAGCGCCACCGTCATGGACCCAAGCATTCACGCTCTGGAGCTGTTGGGGGTCTTCTTGTCTGCGGCGGCCTGGCTCTGCTCGCTGGCCACCACCCTGATGTCCACCTGGCTGACCCTCTCCACCGAGCTGCTCGCCACAGAGAGCTACCAGCTGGGGCTGTGGGAGACCTGCGTGGTGCAGGAGCTCGGGATACTGGAGTGCCGGCCGTACGACGGCCTCCTGGGCCTGCCGCAGGACATCACGCTGGCCCGGGTCTTCATGTGCCTGGCGCTGTCCTGCGGGCTGCTCGGTCTGCTGCTCGCCATCCCCGGCCTGCACGTCATCAACAGCTGCCGCGGCCAGATGGAGGACCTCAGGTGCAAGAGGGGCATGAAGGTGGCCGGGGGGACGCTGTGCCTGGTGGCTGGCATCCTGGGGCTCGTCCCGGTCTCGTACATCGCCCACATCACAGTCTTACGGTTCTTTGATGAAACGATGCCGGACATGGTGCCACGCTGGGAGTTCGGGGACGCTCTGTTCTGCGGTTGGACAGCCGGGTTTCTTCACCTGGTTGCGGGAACGCTGCTCCTGGCGTCCTGTTTGTGTCTGCAGAGGGACTCCTGTATCACACCCGTCCCCATCCCTGTGGGGACTGTGCAGCCGAGTTGGACCCCCATCAAGACCAAAACTGAGTATGTCTGAGATTGCTTTCCATCAGGGACGCCGCACGTCTCCTCTCTTCTAAGAGTCAGTGTCCAAAAGTAAAACAGGAGAAAACGACGGCAGTAAAGCAGCTTCTTTTCTCAGTGTGGTTCTCAATCAGGTGTTTGGACAGACTACATGTTTCAGACGTGAGGACGGACGTCTCAGCTTTGTGATTAAGAACTACACTGAAACTGTCCTGTCTGGGTCAGAGACTGCAACCGCTTGCTCTGCAGCCAAACTTTAAATCACAAAGTCTTTCAGGCAAAAACACGGAGCTCCAAAGTCCAAAGTTAGATTAAAACCGCAATAAAACAACTTTTTTTTTTTACTTATGTCTTTTATTTTAGATTCAAGCTGGAAGGCAAACAGGGAAACTTTTTAAGATATTAAATTCAAAATCTTGTTAAACGTTAAACAGAATCCATTTTAAATTCATAATTTTAAGATGCAGACTTCACATTTTGTCTCGGTGTTTACTTCTCTCTGTTTCAGCTCTTCATGTCAAACATTCATGTTTTCCTTGTGACGCTTTGTGTGTTTGGAAACTTTAGGATCTTTAAATCCAGCAGCAATAGAACAGCTCAGTTTTTAATGACACAACTTTCCTGATCGTCAAAAAGTGAAACTTTTAAAATATTTTAACTGAAAAACTTTGTCATTAAGAAAATACGTATTTTTATTGCTGCTCTTCTAGATTAGTTTGGTATCTTTAGAAACGTTCAACTTTTGTGTTTGAACAAAGTTTGGCTGCACAGCTCGAGTCTGTGGGAATACTTTAAACAGTTTTAAAGAGTTTAAAAGAGTTTAACAAACCTTTCGATCTTATTTGAGCCCATAAATCCCTTCAATCATTACGGCCAAAGAGACTAAATGTGCTGCTGTTTCCTGTTTCAGTGGTTCTGTTTGTGCAATAACTATCTGATCACTTCACTTCACGTTCTGGAAACAAATGAGCAAAACATTTTATGTAAAACACATTTGTGACGCCCAGCAGGAACAAAAGGCTCAGTTATTGTTGTTTTCAGTCATCAACAGGTTAGAAAATGATTTGAGTTCATTTAGAGCAAAACTAAATGAGTCAACAGGAAAACTGCAGTTAATAAATATAAATAAATCTATGTATATATTTTATTGTTGTAGTTTCAGAGGAAGAAGCTGCTGAGTTTGGTTTAAAATCACTTTGTGTTCAATCAGCTGTAGACGGATGATTATTATTATTATGCTTTGAATCAAGTTATAGATCTGGATGTTATCAGCAGATGATTGTTAAAGACGAGCTGCTTGTAAATAAAGATGCTACAGTATATAAAAATAAATGTCAGATGAAACTGAACCTTGGCTGGTTTTTGGGTCTCTGGGAGATTTTTTAATTAAGCAGGTGATTGTTTTCATCCTGTAAACATTTAATCTGAATGTCAGAAACCTTCACGTCAACACGTCTTTTCTTAAATGTGAGCCTCGTGCAAACAGCACTTTAGCCACGTATGACTTGACGGGAACTGCATTAATAAATCTGTGAATATTATCAAATGTTTGCAGACGACTTCATCAACAGAAGTCATACATGTTTCCTCTGCGAGCTGAACGGCCGCTGCAGCTCCTCTCTGGATACATGAATCCTGCAGGCTGAGAGCCGCCTTTGTTCTGTTTCACAATGCGCTCGTTATGATCCAACTGTCTGCCTCTAGCCAGCAGCTGGATCCACATCAGTCCACACGGCAACCGCGACACGTGGCCTCCACACCGAGACGCCACTCTGACTGACAGCAAATCATATAGAAAGTGTTAAACATTAGTTTTATTGATTATTATTTAAACTTAAAGTAACTGAACTGTCAGTGAACATTTGATGACTTGGCAAATAAACATGTTGTCTTTCAGCTGATGAATCCGCCTCATGTTTTCTGGTTTAGGTCTCTGCTGGTCGTGTTAAACGATCGTAGAGCCTCAGCAGAGCCGAGGTCCTCGCAGCGATACGTAAACACACATCAGAGACAGCGCTGCAGTATCACTCAGCCGCTCAGCTTCTCTTTAATGGCTTGTTTCCTTTTGGGACAATAGAGCTGAGATTTAGTGAAATCTCCTGTCCACAGACAGGAAGTGCCTCCCTGACCCTCGCATTGTTTCACAGCGGCTCTCAACATGAGGCCAAACAGGGAAACGCTGCCACAGCAGCTCGCTCTGCCAGCGCTGATGGACCCCCCGGTCTGCAGACATCAAGGCCAGGATGCAAACCCGGTCCCTCCTGGTTCATGAGAACAGTTGGTGTGACGTCTCTCTTCGTCCACGGTCCCTGGAACATCCTTGATGCGTTCTTCAGATGTCCAGCTGGCAGACGGACAATGAAACTCAGCCTTGAAGGATCCTTCTGGTCTGGACATGTTGCTAATCTGGGGGCAGCGTTGGTGTCGTGGGCTGACCGTCCAAACAGGACAACAAGTCCCCTCGGTGCAGTTCACTTACGCAGGAGTCTTTTCCACTTCCATTCGGCTGGGAAACGCCGACCCATCTTAAGAAAATCACTGAGCTGTTTTTAATCACAGACAAGGCTCCTAAAGAAACGACCTTCAAACTGATCAGAAGAGAGAAGCTTTATTTAAATTACATAATCATATCCATCATGTCTTCACAGAGGGAATTGAATGGTGGTGATTTGCCTTCAAGAACTATTCCTCATATTAAATTAGTATTTTACGACCCACCAATCAGCAACGTGCAGATGTGTCGGTGGGCGTTTTGTTGGTTCAGCTTACTCAGATGCCAAAAGTAATATGTGTAAACATGAACTATGGTTAATGTGGACAAAGAAAGTTTTTGAAACAGCCTCAACATCTGGAACAAGACCGAGCTCCTGGAAATGATTTGTGCAACGTTAGCTGAGTTAGCACGGCTGCAGCGATGCAGCTAAAACTCCTGAGTTGTGTTTATCTCGGCTGTAAGATGAGACGATGTGACTGTATGAAGAGTTAAAAACACTTTGTGTAACGCTGAAATCCCACAAACAGCTTCACCTCACGCTGATGCAGTCCGTTCCCTGCATGCAGCCTGTCGTCACATAGTTTACTGGTGCGTTGAACAAATCATACAGCAGGAGAGAAGGAAGGAAAGCAATCAGAGCTAATGTCCTGCAGAGCCTCGCTATCGCTGAAAAACAGCTAAAGCTAACAAAAATAAAGTCATTAATTACGGAGCAGATAAGCTTTTTGTTTCTGCAGCAGGAACTTCACAAAGTGCAGCAGAACGTGGAACCTCAGACTGTTTCAGAAGAACGATCACGTTCTGACTTAAAGCTTAATGATTCCTACAGTGTTAAAACTGAACAACATGAGGACGTGTCAGTGTCGTTTCCTTCTGCCCCTCCAGACTCATTCACATGTTCAACTGCTTCTTTAACGCGAACTTTAACACCATGACTCCACAACAAACATATCCCAAACAACGATGTTGAAATATTCTAAAAAAAATACAGAGAATGACGAGTTTATTTAGAGAGCCTGTTTCTTCACAAAGCAAGTTTGTTGCACAGCTGCATTGTTTGACTGCGAGTCAAAAGTGGTTGAGACAAGAGAATCTATTTCTGGGTTTGGATCGACCGCATTGGAGATATGTACGCGCTCAAAAAGACAAAATAAAAAGACATCTGTGCGGAGCAGAGGCTTCAGTATCGTAACAGGCGGGAACAAAAGAGGCCTTTTCATTTGAGTCCAACCGCAGCAGAAGACAGGAAGTCATTGAGAGGATCACATGGGACGGATGCTGTGTGTCGGTGACAACATGTCATATTAAACTGTCAGGGTTTGTGTTCTGAACCCAGAGGCAGACGAGAGATGACCAGTAAGTCAAGGCAGGGGTTGATGTGTTGAGAGGTTTGGAGGCAGGTGGACCCGTTCTCACTCCCTGACTCGTCACATATGGACGCGTGGTCCAGAGCCAACGCCGTCACTTTGTAACGCAGTGGGGGAAGCCCTGTACGGTCAGTGACGGTAAAGGCAGGTATATTATATTTATCAGAACCCTAAAAGTTTGAACCAGGAGAGAAGAGTTTGTGCATGTGTGAAACAAAAAGTTAACAAGTTATGTAAACTGACTGATGTACGTACGTAGTTATTTTAACCCAAACCATTCTAACCTTAACAAAGTACAAATTGCAACGTTTCAAAACTTTAATGACGTGCTGTTTCGAAACGCTGCAGAAGGTACCAGATGTACCATATTTGTTCCGAAGAGTTGCTGACTTGACTAAAGGGCCTTGACCGAGCCTCAGTATGTGACGGGTCGGAGTGAGAACGTGTAGCTGCAGAAGCTCCGGCTGTCAAACCGGCTGTTCAGGCAGAGGCGAAACCAAAGCAGAGCGAGCTGGAGACAGAAACAGGTGACTGATAACAAAACGCTGTCCTGAGCTGGACATTGTAACTAGTTTCAAGATCTAGACTTCATGAGGCTGCAGAGGCGAGTGACAGGAAATGGGAAGTAACAGAGCGACAGTCTTCACATTATTTTAGGCGCTGTTTTCTTTTATTTTGCAACCAGAGGATGACTGTATCAGCGTCACTGTTCATGTCAAAGGCTCCCACATCCTATCTCTCAGCACTGTAGAGTGGGTGCCTCTGTAATTGTAGTGTGCAGATCTGGAGTTTGCAGAACCACAGGTTTTTTTTATAATCCAGGGCTCCTATGTAATTGGGAAAATTCCATCTTCTCTGGAAATCCTCTGCTATTGAGAGCCAAAGTCAGGGAGGAGAGCTTCTCACTTCCACTATCCCAGAGACAGCAGAGATTCCCACTGCTTAGCTGCAGGAGATTGTAGTAAAGGCAGCCTGTTCTCACCTGTGGGTAGTGTGGTCTCCTTGGCAGTGTGCGAACTCGACCACAGTTTTAGGGGGAGCTCACTTTCACTGTGATTGTTACTGCTGAATCATGAAAAGCTGCAAGCGTGTAGGCTGTGAAAGTATCCGGCATGTTTGTCTTATTCTTATAATTATACAAATAGAATTATTAATATTGTCATGTGTATTTTGCTACAATTTCACTTCACGCAACAGCTGATTGCAACCTGTTTATTCTTTTCTCCGTGAGAGGGAAAAGTTTTGAAAATGTGGTGGCGCTGTGGGGAGCCCCCAGCTGCAGTAGTGCGTGGATCGTGCTAATATTCATCCAGCCAGAGGGAACGATCACAAACTGATCACAGCGCCATCGGCCGTAGGCTACTAGCAATACAACCCGTAGTACCGGAGACGGAGCCCGTTGCAGATGGTTGGTGATCCTTCTCTCTGGCTGAATGAAGTCTGACGCTCCTGAATTTACACATGGATCTGTGATGATGGAGAAATATAGAGATCAATGTCAATAAAGCATGTTGTAAATGTTTTAGAGACCCCCAAAATATCACAAATCTTTTAGGGGAGCTGATGTCCTGTTTAGGGGAGCTCCCTAAACNGGACATCAGCTCCCCCGTAGTTCGCGCCCTGCTCCTTGCTATGGCAAACTGCAGCTTATCATACACATGTAAAATTGACATTTTGCGTACAACAGCCAGACTTTTGTCAAAGCGTGTTTATATGACGCCTGAGATGAGAACAGGTAGGGTAAAGGAGACATGGCTGATACTCCTCGCTGTGGTCCGCTGACCGATGGTGTCTAAAATGTCTCCAAGAATATCCTGCAGGACAAAACAGGGACAAAGGCTACAGGTTTAAATGTTCTGTCTGCAGGACTACCTCAGACACTTGATTTAAACACAGCAATTTAGGGTCACCCATCATTTGGATGGTGGGAGGAAGCCTGAGGACCTGAAGAGAACCATACAGACACGGGGAGAACATGCAAACTCTACGCAGAAAGGCCGGGACGAGCGGGGTTCAAACCTGCGACCTTGTTCCTGTGAGCTGACAGCATTATCCATATTTACAACAATATGACGGCTGGACTCACGTTAATGAGACACTGTATGTGCTGGAGTGACTTGGCTTTAAACAGCAGCAGGCTGTCCAGGCGTGTCCTCAGTTTGTGGTGTGGAACGTCCTGCCTTTAATTGTTGCTCATTTCTGGAACATCTCGCAGTGGTTGCTGTGAAAAGGGAATGCAGATGAGAACATTTCACTTCATCACCACATTGTGTTAATTATTCCCAATGACGTCACTTTGTGGTGAAGAGTGGTGGAGACACAAGGGCTCAGATTAGCTGCGTGAGGACACACGAGAACAAGATGAGAAGATTTACAGCACGATGCATGAGCGGGAAGTCTGGGGGTCGTCCCCCGGAAGATGCTGAGCATTAAACTCGTAATGTTCTGTTTTCTGGAGACATTTCCTTTTTTTACATGAAGGGAAACTCTGTTTAAATTGCTCTGCATGTTTTCATTTGTTAGTTAAAATATTTCAAACTTTCAAACAGTGACTGAGACAAAATCAGCCAGTTCAAAATGTGGTGGGGACATGTCCCCAGCGTCCCCAGCGTCCCCCGGGGAAATGACACCTATGATTATACTATTATATTTTAATAGCAGCAGCACTCTGTGAGTGACTGATGTCATCACCCAGGAAGAATTGCGGTTATAGGGCCTGTGGCTTCCTGTTTATGGAAAACTTGAACCCATTTACTGAACATGACAACAGTCTTTCATTTGTTCACAGAGTTAATTCAGTCCTCCACAAGATCAAAACTCGACCTGTAGGAAAAACACAGTTCACTACAGCACGAGGTTTAGAGTTGGTCTGTTTTTCCTCCCCCCGTCTGTCTAGTTAAGCTCTGACCAGACTGCAGCAGCCCTGCAGGGGCGTAGGAGCGAATTTTAACCTGGAGGGGGCGCTGAAAAGCTGGGAGGGTTTGGGGACATACCACCTGTTTGTTTTTGTTTTTTTAATAAAGCACTTAAATGCTCATTTCTAATGACTTTTGAAAACAGAATGTACTTATGAGCGTGGCTCAAAGAGGCTCTTTCCAGTGACAGAAGATGCAGAATTATGAAGCCTCAGACTGCAACTACAACAAAACTGACAACATACACTAAGAACCATAGAACAGGTGCTAGTTAATGTAGCCACAGCACAGGTGTATTTAGTTGTCCTAATGTTACACTTGTAAGCTAATATTTCCTGTGTCTCACTTGGCCCTGACTGTCCCTGCAACAAATGTTTGTGAACACAGAACTGTCATGCTGTTGGACTAACAAAGTCTTTTTCCTGCAGTATGTCTTCTAGCTATCTGCACAACCTACAGCTCGTCCTCCTCAGGTTTTTCTAGTCCTGTGACCTCTGTCCTCTTAACAAACTGCAGGATACTCATCTCTGTGTGAACATTTTGACTGCTGTCAGATTGTTTATGGCCACGTAGGTTTTTAACGTCCAGGATGGTCAGGGGCCAAAAAGTGGCCCAGGACTTTGTCCCTGCTCAGCCCACTCTCCAGACTAAGCATGTGTCGGGGCTCTGGGTCTTTAGAGACCTTTATTCCTGCGTTCTTGAGAATTTTATGCAAGTAGAGAACATAACTAAGTTAACTAAACTAAAAACTCCTCTCTAACTCTCCTAAAGTACAGAACTCAGCTCAGCTGAGCCCTTCAATAAGTCATATCATCATCAGTCTTATCATAAACTGCTTTGGGCTCTGCTGGCTTTGTCTAACAGCAGCCCTTGGCCTGAAACATGAATTTACAGGGACACGTGTCCGGAGAAGTTTGATTGCTGGTTTTGTTTTTCCTATAAAAGCAGCTGTTTTGGATGGAGAACATCTGGACTTCAGAGGAATGTGTTGCTGTTGCCTACACCCCCTGACATCACTGTGTTTCCTCCTGATAGGTCTCTGAGGACTCCTTTCTTCCTCCGCTGATTTTCTGTTGTTGATTCTTCAGGGAAATAATGAAGACTAAATCCGAGAAATAGACATTAAGCACCGCCTCCCCCCGTCCCCCGTCCCCCTCGTCCCCCTTCTCCCCCTCGGCTCCTCGACGTTTTTCACTTTCTCTCAAAGTTGTGTCGCAGATACTTTGCTCCACCTGACCTCCACCTACAGGTAGGCCTAACTTAACCAGCTTTAAACGTTTTCTGTGGGTGGATTAGCTCCGCTTCATTTCTCTGAGTTTCACTGTGAACTCGGGCCGAAGGAGGAGAAACAGCCGCCGTTACTTTGTCCTCCATGTTGGGGATATTTGGGCCGAAGCGGTGGAATCAGAGCTCCTTTCTTTTCCTTTGAGGAGGAGGCGGACACGAGCCGCTGCTCTCCCGCTGTCTGAGCAGCTGCTGGTGTCGGTGGGTGCTGCTGTGGACTCAGTCTGGAGCCAGAGGGGGGGGTCCAGGTTTCTGAACGGTAGACCTTATTATCTGTGGCGGGGCAGTGATATAGCCTAATGTTTTTAAATATCACCAGGTCAGAAGTTTAAGGGCCATCCCGCCGGATGGGTGCCATTTGGCTGTTGTCACCATTAACTTCACTTTTGACGTTTTTTCAAGACTGAATCTAATAACACATGTTAAACTGTTTCAAATATTTAATGGTCACTCTCAGGCAAATGTATTTAAACTTTTACAAGGTTTCTGCTGCATTTTTCTCAGTCCTGTTACCAAAACTTATGTGATCATTTTGAAACCATGTTTAAAAGCAGGTCAAATAATTCTTTTGTTTTTCCCTAAAGAAAGTGTTTATTTTAAATAAATAAATGTTGGTTACATGTTCAAAAAATGAATATTTTTGTCCTAATTTATATGCATCCAAGTTGTATTTTTCAAAAA
>JAPMOB010226509.1:0-33798 GCA_029875015.1 Lepomis gibbosus
CCTCTTTAGCAATGACCTTTTGTGTCTTGCCCTCCTTGTGCAAGGTGTCAATGGTCATCTTTTGGACAGCTGTCAAGTCAACAGTCTTCCAAGTGATTGTGTAGCCTACAGAACTAGACTGAGAGACCATTTAAAGGCCTTTGCAGGTGTTTCTAGTTAATTAGCTGATTAGAGTGCGGCGGTGTCTTCAATATTGAACCTTTTCACAATATTCTAATTTTCTGAGATACTGATTTTTCATTAGTTGTCAGTTATAATCATCAAAATTAAAAGGAATGAACACTTGAAATATATCAGTCTGTGTGGAATGAATGTATACATTATACACTTTTTGAATGGAATTACTGAAATAAACTTTTTGATGATATTATAATTATCTGACCAGCACCTGTACATAATTATAACTGTATATAACATTACAGAGTGCTGTATTCCTCATTGTACCATAAACTGCTATGGAGTCTTTTGTCGTCTGATGAACTTTCAAACTCATGCATCTATTACTCAGACTTGACATTCTGGATCACATTTCCTCTTCTAATTAGTAACACACCCCCACCAAAGCAGCCACATGCATTTTTTAATGCTGTCCTATGTGTGGATTATCACCCACCATCACTATTAAGGGAACAGTGAGTTACTGATCACATACTTCCATTTTCTTCCAAATCTGTCTCAAGCATATTCCTGCAGGTACAAAGCAGAAATTGGTCGTCCGCTATCAGCAGTGACCCTTTACTATGGACTAGCTGATAGTCTTTGTTGATATGTCTTTGTTGTTCAGTAACTGGTATATGTTGGGGAAATGTGATGTCTCTCCTTCTCAATTAATTTTGGATAGAGATGATCTCTCTATATTCTGGTCTATATCCTGGTCTTTAAGCAAGCAAAACCACACAGAAGGGACAGAATCTTTGTTTTAAATGCAGATTCTGAGAGATTATATAATAGCCTGCCAATGGCTCCCTTCGTGTCCTTCTGTGCCAGCAAGCCCACCCACACTGGGTCCTATCCACCCACTCTATCTACCCTTTACTTTTCTATGCCAGCCTACAGAGTGGGAGTATAGTGGGTCAAGGACACTGAGATAATCCACTTGTCCTCTGTTGGATAAATGACAAGGCTTTGAATTACACTCAGCTGGGACCTGCAACCCTTCAAAAGCCCCCCCAGACTGAACCTGTTCACTAGCTCAGGGCATCACTCCCTGCTAAAGAGAGAGAAGCGGACATAAAACAGAAAAAAGAAACCACAGTGGCAGAGTGTGTATAAAAGCAAAAGAGTCAGTGTGAAAGAGACTTGACGATAAATGTGGGGTTCCCTTAGAAACTATGCAGGGATACTGCATAGTTGCCCTGGTGTGTGGCTAAAAACTCCCACCATCTCCCTTCCTCCCTCTTTTGTCCTTTCTCTCTTTCTGTCCCTGCACATCTGCAGCTGCACCCCATTGCTCTCCCTTTCACGCTGCACTCTGTAAAGGTTCTCAGCCCCCCACCTCCCTCCTCTGCCCTTCCTGGAAGCAAGTGATGAGAGAGGGCGAATGGACTGCACTGGCCTGTTGCATAAGAAGGTAAACTGGGCCAGTGAGTCAGGATGCTGGCTCATGTGTGGCTCTGTTCAATAAGGCTTGTGCTCTCATTCACCCTTTTTCGTTCATTTAGCTCTGGTTGGCTTCGATCTCTCTGGTCAATCTGACGTCAATCTGTCTGTCTCAGTGTCACTTTTAAACCCAGTTCTGTCACCAGTTCCCTGCATTCTCTTTTACATCTTATTCCAGACTGGGGCCAAATAGGATTTACAAAGGCTAATCCAATTGACAGCTGTTTTATATAATAGCTTTAGACCATTTGTACATATGCTTGTAAATGTAGCCTATTTACCTGTGATTAACAATTTATACAACTCCATTTGAGGTGCCTTCTAGACTATATTGGTGCTCTAAGTAGGTTGGAATGACATTTTCTTCACCACAGGAAATATCCCCTTTCTTTCTCTATTCTCCCACATCTCAAACAGAATATCTGTCTCTATGAAGAGAAAATGAATCAAATTAACTGATATTTTGTTTGGGGGAAGGGGGTGTATTTTGGTCTATTTTACCACTAATTGGCCATAGCTAGTGACATATCCGTCCTGCCGCTTTCTTTTTTCAGTTGACAGGGTGGCTAAGGCAGTGGTTGCTTTGAGAAGTTAACATTTTTCCATTTATCATGTAAAGTTATTTCTGTATGGACACTTAAAACAGCATGCACAGGAGTGCATCCACTGTTCCTCCCGCTAATCCCCCGTACTATTTTTGATGGATGTAGGTAGCTAGCTATGCAGGAAAATGACACCTCCATTCTTAATCCCCCCCAGTTAACATTGTTTGGTCAAATGTTTCTCAAAATCGGGTGGCTGTGGCTCAGGAGGGAAAGTGGGTTGACCATTAATCGGAATGTCGGCAGTTCAATCCCCGGCTTCTCCGGGCTGCATGTTGAAGTGCATGTTGCATGTTGAAGTGTCCTTGGGCAAGATACTGAACCCTGAATTACCCCTGGTGGCTATTCCACCAGTGTATGAATGTGTGTGAATGTTAGTTTCTGTTTGAGCACTTAGGCTCAGTGTATGTGAATGCGCTGTAGTGTAAAAGCGCTTTGAGTGGTCAAAGAGACCTGAAAGGTGCTAAACAAATTCAGAGCATTTACATAAATCGCTTTAACATGTCTGTCTGCTAGGGTCTCATCAGAGGCCTTCAAGTAGTTGGTTGACTAGTGGAGGCTTGGCTTTCATATATAGCAGTAACATGGATGTTGTTGCATTATCAACAGCTTAACACAGCAACAGGCTTTATCAAAGTTTCACAGCTGCTTTCTGTATGATAGAAAAAACAGTAATGCAGGAGTGAAGTCATGTCAAGAATCGTTAAAGTGTAAGGCAGGGTTAATGCTCATTCCACATTATCACATCAACGCCAGTGACGCCGCTACCTTTGTTTCCCTCTCTCTCTCTCGATGTTTCCAAATGGGTTACTAGCTGTCCTTTCTTACTCTCCCTCTCTCTCTCTCTCCTACCTCTCCAGGTCATTAATGATGGGTAATGGCCTGACCTCTTCACATCCACATCCTGTCTATTTACTGCAAGCAGATGACAGCAGACAGTGATGAATGCTGGGAGTTTGCTGTTAATTTGTTTGTGACTCGAGTGAGAAGTCACTAATCTAATCAGATTGAAAGAGAACACAGGTGTATATGCACACACAGAAACAATCTACACTGCACTTCTCCTGAAATGTGCCAGTTTGGTCAAGCTACTAGATGGTTTAAAACCTGCTTCCTACCCCTTCCGGGGTTCCCCAGGTGACTGAGTCAAACTTGCTGACAAAAGTTCAGATCATAGTGAGTCTAATTTCTCTATTTTATTTTGATAAAGTGACACTTTCTTCTTAATTTTCTTTACTTAAAACATTTGAAACACAAAATGTTGCAGGTGGGTCGAACATTTCACCCAGTAGTCAGGTACATTTAATGACACTCTTATCTCAAAGTGATGCTGTAAAAATCAAGCTTGCGTTTCCCCAATTATCTCAAAGTCCAAATTCTTTCATCACTTTAATTTCTCAAGTTATCTGCATCAGTTCTTCTCCAATGAAAATGTCTCATGTTGCGTTTTTGGGGCGTACTTGGATCCCGATCATTGGCACTCGCGGCTATATTTGAGTTTATGTTCAGAGCTTCAGTTATGGTCCGTTTATTTGACCTTTTTTACGGGTCCAAACTTTGTCTTTATTTTGTTATGATTGTTTTGCAGAAAATAAAAACACTTTTTTGAAAATGTCTTGACTCCTCTTGCCTAACTACTTGGTCCCTCACACAGTGTTTGATCCACATCCATCAACCTACTGACGCCTTTCCATTTCCGTATCTCCAGGCAGAGGACATTTAGGATAATCATGTTTTCAGACAGCTCTTTCAGAGGTGTGTCAAGCAGGACACAGACTCTAATTTTGTTCAAAATGTTTCAAAGTAAAAGCAAAAGAAGTAAAGCATTGCAGCAAAAAATGTTCTTGTACTTTTATTTTGCAGGTAAAACCCCTAAATAGGAAGTGATCCTTTTTGCCGCTTTCAAAGCACCGTAAACTGACCGCGGGCCAGATATAATTGCTGGCGGGCAGTTTTGGTGAGGGTTCATCACAGACAGAATAAACATGTTTCCCTTGTCAGTGTTTGTATAAACTTTATTATGTTGTTTATAATGGACTGCAGAAACAGTGACAGTGTTACACACCCTTTGTTTACATTTTCCATGTTATCTGTCAGTGGCCAAGTCACAATAACATATGGTTTTACTAAATAATTAAGCAAGTTAAAATTATCTTTATATATCTACTCAAAGTAATCTCATTTCTTGAATGGCTACTCTCTGCTGTCTCAGAAGATATTACCTTTTGTGCTGTGTCAGCCACCGTAGCTGTCCTACGCTCTTTGAAAGGTTAGGGGCAGTGGTAGACTGGACAGTTGGTTACAATTCACAACCCTCACCACTAGATGCCACTAAAACTTACACACAGAGATGCACCCAGCTAACGAAGCTTGCTAGCACCACCGTTTCGTCCAAATGATATCGACATTGAATTAGACAACACTTTTTTCCATTCAAACAAAAAGAGCAGACTACTGGACTAATTCAGCATCAAACAGTACAAGATGTTTTCTGTCTTTCCATATGGATGTTGGTGGACAGCTGGCACACCAGGAAAACTCACTGCTCCAGTCTAACTTTGATGGTATACTGATGCTAAACACAGAGACTGGGCTGAAAATTTTAACTTGATTTGATTAAAAACAAACAAACTAGACAATGCTCCACCGCCACTGAGCAAACTCATTTGCACAGAAGTACGTGACACATGAGCCATCTGTGAGACTGACGATCTGCAGGTGTCTATTTGACTGACTTTTCTGACCATCACATATTAGGCAAATTTTCAGGCCCCCTGCTAACTTTCTTTATAAAAAAGTGACTAGTGTAAAATCATGGCTTCTGCAGCTCATAAAAAAGTCTAGAAGCCCATTTAGAATTAGATTGCTTGAATTACGGTTCATGAAACATCTTTAATACTATAAAACACAAGGGAAGGGAACTGGCAAATACCCGAGTCAAAACTAAACCTACAATGGTTTCAGTTCCTGCTGTATAAACATATTAAATAATATATTCAGTCGGTTTAAAGCCTTTCTGACTTGTTTGTGTGGGCATGCATGATTTCCCACCACACACAGTATGTGTCACTATATGAGTGTGAGTGTAAGTGTAAGCGAGAGCAGGTATACCTGTTTGGAGCAGGTTAGTTGATCCCAGAGGAGGCATTAACCCTATACCTGATTGTCAGACGAACTCCAGGAGTATCAAAGTAAATGAACATGGCCTTCACAGCAAAAGGATTAGGTTATAACAGATCAGCAACTTTAGTTTACTTTGGTAGAGGGTTATTCATGTATATACATTTTGCCAAGGTTTGTCAAGACTACAATGAAAGTGGGATATTCAAAAAACTAAAATCATCTGCTAGCCCTTAAAAAGCATAACATTTACACAGCTGCACATTTTTACACCTACCCTAAAAACAGAAAAAACTGTGAGGCCATCACCTGCTGTACAACAACGGACCCTTATCTACCACAGTTTCATAATAAGAAATAAACAATGACATAACAGCCACTTAAGCTCGTCGTATTTGATTAAACGCTCTACTGTTGTGAGATACACAGATAGCTTCGTTATCTGTAGCTAAACAGTGGCGTTTCCTAACATACCATAGTGAGCACACTTTTCACAGGCAAAGCTGCATCGTGGTACTTTTTATTCTGCAGTCTGAACTGTATTATCGCTTTATAAATCAGAGTAAATGGGAGTGCAAATTATTTGGTTAGGCTAAAGTAATGATCAGAAAGCCTAACATACTATAAAGCAGGAGAGACAGCTGCAAGAAGTGTTCATCCACCTCATTCACATTTCATAAGCTTCCTAATCATATTGAACACATGAATCAACATGAACATTTTGGGCTACTTGGAAAATGTATCATGCAAAATTGTTTTGGGCATTGGCTAATTCCTGTGCCATTTCCCATGTATCACAATCATTCATTCACCAACTATGCTGTTCCATTCTGGCTGATGATGGTACATTTGTCTGCTCTGCAGGGACAAATGGAACATTATTTTCCAACCCTGCTACATTTACTGCCCACACAACAAAAACAGCCAACAGCAGCACACACAAAATAAGAGGCATACAATAAACTCCACTTCTTCCTTTTGCTAAGAGCAAAGAACATGAAGCTTGTGATGTGTCATATCATATGGTGTTTATTTGCATTTGGTGACCACCATACTGGTGAGTATATAATTATTATAGCGCTGTCTCTGTCTCTGATATCATCTATGTTCCCACATTGCAGAAAGAACAAAACTTTTATGTGAATACAATACAGTTTAAAATGTCTGCAATGGTTATAGCAACCGAAAGAAGAGTAGACAAATAAAGGTACAGTCTCAGTGGAGTGTTAAGATATTCACTCAAGCTGCTCCAAGTCAGAAGACATATGGTTGTCATTCATAATTTACTATCCATGCCATTGGCAATGACAAATCGTACACTATGATGTATGTGTGTGTGTATGTGTCTTTAACAGGCCAGCATATGTGTGCGTCAACAGGTGGGGGTTCATGAACTCACCATAATTATCCACCTACAGATAAACTAAATCTACCTTAAAACACACATTTATAGACAGACAGTAATGTTGCCTGCTGGAGAAAGTAAAATCTATTTGATGACATACCATAATGTTTTCTTAAGATACTTTTTAGTGAACTAATGGCTCTGTAATATATTTAGTCTGCATATCGTCATGTAATTGTCTTCAAAAGTTTAAAGTGGGAAAAAAGATGCTGAGTCTTTCTTTGTTTATGACCACTGAAAACAAATGTGGAATATGATGATACGATGGCTAAACAGAAGTTCTGGTGCTGTTTTGGATTACAGGCAATTTGGAGTTTAATGATTAGAGGTGTTTTTAAACCTTGCCATGGCAACATGCATCTGTAATGTAACCAACACAAAGACATATCTGGTTTGACACCATATGGAGCTAAATAATAAACAGCAGACTCTGGAAACCTGCCTGTGAGGTCTGGCCAATCCATTCAAAAATATAATACACATATGAATTAATGATGTATTATGGAATATATAAAAATAGAGTTCAAAATAAATGTTACATATCAATGAACTGTTCCACAAATGCCAGAATTTAAGCAATCAGAAATTAAGTAAGTTGTGAAAATGAATTACAGTATTACAGAAAAGTTATAAATATATAAAATGAGCACTTTTAATATTCAGTACAGTATTATATTGAGATATCCCTGTTCAATCCCATCTCTAGTAATCGCTGCTAAACAATGGTTACAAGGCCACGTGACACAACTTGTGTTTGTATCTCGAACAGACCAGAATCTTCTACAAGATTGGGAAGCTCGGTCCAGGCCGGTGATTAAGCCTCCACAGACAGGCCTCATTACACTAATTAGTTGTTAAATAATGATCTGATGTGTGGATTAGGGTTAGGTTTTTGGTTCAGGTAGGACTTAAAAGGAATGAGGCAGACACACTTAGCTGGGTTTGGTGGTACTACTACACGGCAGGACTATTGACCTGTGCAGTTAATCAACAATATAATCCTGTTTATTTTTTATCTTTAATTTACTTTGATTTAAAAAAAAAACAAACAATTGATTTCTCCCTTAAGAATGCCTTGTAAATAGGTCACTTTAAACCTCAGTAAAATGTGTTTTGATCTTAAAATCATCATCATTATGTAATATATATATAACATGAGATGGTTTAATACTAATACTAAATTTCACTTGGCTTTCACAGACTTTTAAAGACTGTATATAATGTCTATCGTGGCTGATCACAGCCTCCAAAACAACCCAAACAACTTTTAAATAATCTGAATTTTTACAGAGGGGAGGCATTAAACATCCCTATCGGAAGACATTTGTCATTCATTGCCAAATGCCACAACTTTCAAGTGGCTTTTGAAGTGTGATGAAGACAATATGGTCTATGCAGTCTCTGAGTCACACGTTGGCTTCAGTAATTTTGCTAGAACAACCTCTGTAATCGTTGCTAGATGTGATGAGATGAAGAAGAAAAAATGCAAAGGGCAGAATGCAGCAGATCTAAGAAAGGTTAGAAAGTTGAGATAAGGTGAACAGTGGGGGAAGAGAAAGGAGAGGCAAAGAAGAAAGCCACCTGCAGCTATTCTGATCACATTTAGCCTTGGAAGGTGCACACTCTTTGATTGCAAGTCCATGTGGATTTACCAGTCTCTTCCACAGACAGAGAGAGAGTGCAAGCATGCAAAGCCACACACACGCACAAACATAACACAAACAAACAAACATGGCCTAAAAGTGTATGAACAGACCAAAACTTTGGTTTTCTTCTTCAGTTTTTGGTTCTCAGACTATACACAGAGTGTGCTTGTGAGAAGAGACACAGCTGCCAAGTGTGAAGCCTGCCGTGACAGTGTGTTTTTTGTCTAATGACAGCCTGTTCGCTGGGTTTATCTGGAGGCAAGTAAGTGAGACAGAAAGAGAGAGGAAGAGGAAGAAGATTGAGAGGCTGATGCACCATCAGCAGCTCCATTATTTTATTTTATTATTATTTTACAAAACCTGGGTGCCAATTAGCTCACCTGGCTGGTAGAGCATTTGCACAATGTCCAAGACAAAGTCCTTACCACAATCAAGAGGTTTGATCCCAGCCTGCTGCCCTCTGCTGCATGTCGTGTTTCTCTCTTCAGCTGTTTCTATCAAATACTGGTAAAAAGGCCTGGGACCCATTAACAAACTATCTGAATAGGTTGTGAATAGTTTACCTAGACTGGAACTATTAAATCATGCTTCTACAGGAAGTCTGTCCTATCTATGACTAAATACTCTATGATGCATCTGGTTTTTTTGCCTGTTTGTGATGTGGATTAAGGGAAAATCTCTAAATATAAAAAAAACAAAACACTGACACATTGAAAAAGCAGCTCTGTAGCGGTCAAGGCCTCATAGCACATTCCAGTAGCCCAGAAGAGAGTCGGACTGTCACAGTTAGCAAACAAAGCTGATTCATGATCCTGCTTTGTAGTTGGATGATACATATGGCTGGTTTGGCTCTGATTCATCATGTTAGAGTGCACAATCTTCCCTCCTGTTGTTCCTCCCTTCCGTGGAAACTGTTTGGATAACAACTCCATTCTCATATTAAACTATGGTGTATGACAGTCTTCAACAAACTGTGTCATTAAATACTGAATACATCAAATATGGAGAGTTTTTGAACACTGGCGGCATTGTGTGTGCTGCCCGCTAACTTAAATAACATTTGCTGATGCTGCAACATAGAGGTTCAGTTACTGTCAAAATAGTAAATATAACAGGTCCACAAGCTTCAAAAGGCAGGTACATGGAAGCAATCTGCTAAACTTAACATAAAGCCACCAAATATGGTAGGTAGGAAATGTGAACTGGACAGCTTGACACTGAGTGCATTACAAGTTGGAACAACCCTGCAGGCAGCTCAGCATCAGTGCACAAATCCATCAGACCATTAACTTTTTGCAGACACATGAGGTTAGGGACGTACTGTGGTACTGAAATAAGGCATGCTATAATCTAAACATACACAAAAAGACTTCTGTCACAGGGAAGAAGTGTGATTAATTGAAGCACAATCTCTGTGTGGGAACAGTGCAGCTAACAGTTTTGTGAACCCATACGAGCTCCGAGTTTGTGATGTATCACACGCTGATGCACACAGAGCAATAGATCACGTATCATGTCATGGCCAAAGTGGCCACTTAAATGCTATGGGATGATAAATTAGATAGCTGAGGAAAGGACTAATAATAATCAAACTTCATAACAATTGCTCCCAATCAGTGTCAACATTACAAGCAAGTTCCGCCTGAGTGGGCAGTTTTTGCTGAATGGACAGCACTTCCCCTTCACCAAAAGTCCAATATCAGGTTTCTATACACGGCTCTAATGCACAACAATGAGCAGGGGCTTTGTGGAACGTGATCTGGGATCTGCGGTTGTGGACCTTGTCAAACCTCAGGCTGCCTTCACATTTAGAACAACAGCCAGGGGGATGAGGTGCTACTCAGCTGTATGCTGGGAGATAAGCTCTGCAACGAGGCTGGAGCTGGCAAGCACACTGCTGCTCTCCTCTCTGAGCCGCTGTTTCAGTGTGCGAGTGTGTATGAGGTGGTTGTGGAAGGCATTTATGAAAGAGGTTGTAAACTACTGCTGCTGCTGTTTTTTTGTCAAGACTGAACAGCTAGTATTTTGCCTCTTTTAAAATACATGCTCTCATGCTGCTGGATATAAAAGTGAGGAAGTGAAAGTAAAAGCTGCATACATGTGTGAGATGACATGCATCCTTTTACCAACATATGCATGTGTGAGGGTATGAGCGCAATTGCATTAATGATTGGCTGCTGCATGCATAGTCAGCAGGCTTGGTCTCTGCTAACCTCTCAGCCCACTTCTCTTGTTCAGTCCTTCCTTCCTCACACTCTCTCTTCCTTCTCTGTTTATTCTTCATCACCACTTCTCCTCTTCTCTAACCTCATCAGTTTGTCTCCACTCTCTCATTCACTGACAATTTGCATTAACACAGCAGCATGCATCTGACTGACATGATGTATGCAAACAGACATATGTATCTGTGACCTCACACGCCCCATAAACACAAACAACCACATGCATAATAAATGCAATGCACAACTCATAAACCACACAAACATTTAACTCATGTTACAAACGTGTGTGTAGAGTGAAGCTAAAAAGTTCATGAGGAAGGAGTACAGCCACTTTTAAACTTTAGAAGATGACATTGTCTTTGGAATGTCAACATTTCTCACTCTGTTTCCCTGAAAAAAACAAACACTTAACTTAGGCGAGAGAAGGTGAGTGTGTTGGGGGTGAGGATGACCCCTGTTTACAGTACTGCGTGGTGGCATGAGTGGTTTTCAGGTTTTACTATGCTCGAGTGTACTGTACAAATAAGAGCAGCACCTATTCAGGTTGAGTTAAACACAACTTGTTGGTAAGCCACTGGAGCTTTACAGTTACATAAAGCTACTGTGGTGCATCATAATCTCCTGACTCATTCATTGGCATTACTGACATTGCTTTTTTAAAATTGTAAACAAAATGTGTCCCTTAATTAGTTGAGTCGGTGTTAACTTAAATGGACTTGGTGCCATTCTCATAGAAGAGAAAAGGAGTTTAAAGACAAGTGAACGGCTAATTCTAATATTGTGGTGGCCAAAAAAGCCATGGAGGTTTGTTGGCAATGCATTGAGTTTAGCCTACACAGTGTTCTTGTTGCAGGCTAAATCTCTGTTTTGTATTTTATGGACTTCTTCATGTGTAATACAATTTGGATATCCATTGTTCTAAAAAAAATTGAGCCAAGAGAGAGGGGAAAAAATTCCAAGATTAATGTATTAAATTTACTAGAAACAAATAATCACAAATCTACAAGTTAAAAACTAAAATATTCTCTGACATTATAGTCATACATTTATGAAAAAAACTCTCTGAAAAATAGTGATTTTAGCCCTCAATCACAATATTATCAACCGCACTTTAGAGAGTTTGCTGTGAATTTGGTCAATTGGATTTTTTGACCTGAATTTCAGGATATTTCCATGTTTTATTCTTGTAAATGTACCACTTTCATCTAGGATTATTTTTCTCACATTATTAACCCCCCACTCTGGCGTCGTAAAATAGTCATTCTAAATATGTGAAAAGGCTTGGCCTCTGCTAACCTCTCAGCCCACTTCTCTTCTCCAGTCCTTCCTTCCTCTCGCTCTGTCTTCCTTCTTTGTTTATCTTCATCATCCCATCTCCTCTTCTCTAACCCTATATCATCAGTTTGTCTCCACTTTCACATCCACCGAAGCTTTGCATTAATACAGTAGCATGCATACTCCTCAGAAATTGGCCCCATAATTAATTAAGATCTCCTCCCTAAATCACAGAGGCTGCAGGGCTGGCTATGGTGTCGTAAGAAGAATAACTTCATTTAAGCTCTAAGCCCAGTGGAACAAGTCAAGATGAAATCTAAAAATAATATATCAAGTGGTAATTATTAATAGTTGTCATTAACACTGAGTTCAGATGTGGTGTAACAAATTACAAGAGGATTTGTTTGTTTCTCTGGTTATGCGAGCGCACATTGTCAAGTATCTAAAGAATGCCATGGTTTTCTACTCCATGGCGGCAGCAGTCTGTTGATCTTATTTCTGAAAATGTATTGTAGATGCAACAGTTCGAATGTGTTAATCAAGCGATAATGATCATACACAGTGGGACACTAGAAATTTGTCCAAAAACTGAGGTAGCCATTCCTTTATATATTTGGCTATAGGACAATGCTGCAAATCCATAAGCATGACTGAATAGTAGCAAATTCATATTATTTTTTGCATCAATGTGAAGAAAGACAATTTTGATTGACTGGATTAGTCAAAAACATTTATTTCTTTCAGGTTATTGTGGTCATTCAGTGTCCTTGAGTTTCCAGAAAAACAAACAAAAAACCCACAATAAGTTTTAACCACATTGCCAACCTTTAATTTTGGAATATTTCATGTGTAAGTGTGTGAGAGAGAAAGAGTAATAGCGGGAAGGGAAGAGGATGCTAGAAGTCTGCATCACTTGAAATGACATAAGTGTAATTAATTACCTTGCTGCCATGTCCTGAAAAATAACTACAACCACTAATAGAAATCTAAAAGCTTCAGGATTATACTGACTGTTACACACGGATAAAATAGAAAAATATGCTTTAAATATATAGATAGCACATACGAAATCCACACAAATTAGATGTTGTTGTGTTGTTTGTTCCAGACTTTTAATAAGTAGCCTAAACAATCAGCTTTGTTGACAAAATATTTGCAGATTACCAGAAGGAATAAGATGCAAACTGACGATACAGCTCTTTGACTTTAATCTTAGTCTTTATTGGCTGGGCTCATTATCGACCATTTTAACTAAAAAAAACATACTTCATAATAACCCTGTCCAGAGCATGTGTATTCAATTACAACTCCTGAAAGATGGGAGACTCAGAGGCCACACTTGTGCAGTGACGGGGCTCTCTCACTAGATGAGTGAGCTGCTAAGCGCATTAATTAAGGGTGTAAATAAAGCAACTTTGGAGAGCTGGGGGATCAATATGCGTTGCGATTGTGTGTCACCCACCTGAAACAGACATTCTGTCAGTCCCCGCCTGACCTGCGTCCACAAAAAGGCGCAAAAGAAGAACAGGGTGATTTCGGTGTACGTAATGTATGCGTTATCCAGGAGAGTCCGTTTGGAGAGCTCCACGCCGCAGTTACTACAGTCTTTCCACGCACCCAGCATTACTGTGGTGGCTCTGATGATGAGGTCCAAGTATCCCGGCATGGGCTCCACCTCCACAGGCCCGGTGTCCCCGCTCATTGTGGTGCGGCTCACAGACAACAAAAACGTGGAAACCGGAAAAAATAAATACTCCAGTTGAGAGACAGAAGCGATGCAGGGCGCAGTACAGGCCAGACGGTGTGGCTTAATCCGTCAACCAGCTTGCTAGCTCCCCTAAAACCAAGCTTAACTAGATAACCAGCTTGACCTGCTCAGTAGCCTAATTCTTTGCTTTCCAAATTAAAACATGTGCCCATTTTTATATGGATAGTTTTATTAACTATAGCACCAGGACTGACCACAAACATACGGCTATCTGACTGTATTTGCTAAATCACGCAAAACAATTATTAAATGGGGGTCTGACAATTAATATAGGCCATCAGCGCCTGTCTGATGGCAGTTTTTTCTTATCATCATTCCGCTATACGCTCTGGGGCTCATCAGCGCGTCCTGGTTAGCTGCCTAGCTTACCAAAATCATGCGCACAAAACAGTGACTGGACCAGCATTGACAGCACCTTCAGAGCTAGCTGTTTGAATAAATTAACGTTAAACGTGATGCAGCGCACATATACATCAAAGTTAATGTCGCATTTTCCAGCGCCAAGCCCAGCCAGCACATGCGATTATTTTGCCACTTACGTCAGGCCGTTAACGTACGTACAGTCTCATCTGTCCGTTATTCGCCTTTTAGATAACGTTAACGTCTTAACCGTTAGAGCAGCAGGTTTCCGACAAACCGGCAGAAATTTCACACGATGCGGCAGAGTTATTCCAGCTCAGAGAAAATGATAAATGTAAATATTATCCTATGAAGAGGCTGCCGTCTCTGCTTCTTCTCCGCTGCCACTGCTCTGGGCCGGTCAACGTGTTCAAATCTGCGTGTTGGACAAGTCGCGCTTCGCTTTCAATGGGAAGCAACTGGTACGTTAAAAGGAGGACCGCGTTTATGCAAGTACATCGAGAGGAAAAACCTCGAGGGGGGCGTGACGTAATTAGGGCCGCTATCTACTGTTTGAATCAAAAGTATGACTTAAAGAGACAGTGCAACAGTCCACATTCACACTGTACGTCAAATAAATGTACCAGAAAGCACCAAGAGACACTTTAAATGGGCTTAATTAGGAGTCTATGGAGTGGCACCGTCGATAACACACATGCATTTGGTGTGGGAGACATGGGTTCAGTTCCCACTGTCACACATCCACCATTGTGTCCCTAAGCAATACACTTAACCCTCCTTACTGTCAATTACACAATTATAAATTCATGGTGTTTATATGTTTCAGGCGTTCTGTCTGCTACCCCCCCCCCAAAGCCAAACAACCACAACACAGGTATTAAACATTTATTATCATTTCCAAGGAATGTTTTTATTAAACATATGTGTTGGTTTCCATAGGAGAAATGCTAATTTATAAAGAATGGATACTAAAGGCTGACAGAATCTGATCTGGTTTAATATAACACAGCCAAAGCTTCAATTAAACCCTTTTTTTTTACAAGTCAAAAAAACAAATACAGGTATGCATGTTAGAGAGACAGAGTGTAGAGAATTTATGGTTCATAATTGAGGTGTTACAGTGAAAGCAGATGTCTTATGCTGTGGCGGTGGGAGAGTACTGCATCACTAGTCTGTCAAACTCATTCTCCTGCAGGAAAACAAAGAGCAGAGGAAACAGTTAAACGTCAGCACAAATATCTGCCCACAGAAACAGCTCTACATTGCATAATTTGTTTTGACATGTTTATGTACATCTGCACTCCAGTGTGATGTGTGACAAAGGCTAGAGATTCAGAGTTATACACTTGTTGACTCTGCTCCAAGGACACCTGCTGCACAAATATCAAAACAACCAAGCCAGTTAAACAAATTATAACACTGAGTAATGTTTATGAAGGTTTGTTAACAAGTGAGAGTGGGCTGTGTGAACCTAAACATCCATGGCCACAGGTCAGAGACAAACATTAAAAGCATTGAAAAACAAATGCAAACACGAGAAGTTTACCTTGGCTAAATAATCTTTGAGGTATGGGTGGGATCTGTGTGCATCTTTCAGCTGAGAGAGGTACCGGTTGGTTACCTGTAACACAAAAGTTAAAATTATTAAGGGACATAAGTAATAGTGCAATTTTAAGACCTGATTCAAGTAATAATTAGAGCGAGAGAAGAGAGAAACAAATGCTATTCAATTCAGTGCACAGAAGATAAAACTGATTAACAATATTTTAACGACTATTATAGTCTGATAGGACTCACATTGTTACACTGCTTAGTTTAGATTTGAACAAAAAAAAGTTGATTCAAAAGTTACCTGAGGATTAGGCTCATGGCCTAAATTTGCCCGCACAATTCCAGTTACCCTTGCATGTGATGTGGTAATCAATTGTTATCAGTAGCAAACTGATGGCTTTGAGTCAATGGTCAACATTCTACTGCATTACTATCAAGTCCGTGAAACTTAAGACAGATAATTGAGTGTTTATCTAATGAACTTTGTCTTCCAGGCTGTAAAATTCATACACAGCACTAAACCCGTAGAAATGCTTAGATGACACCTTTTATGTTAGAAGACAAAAACAATCTGCAAATTGCTTAGTTGAATGCTTTTGCCTGGTTTCATCAACACATTGCTGAGAGGAGCATCATGCACCCCAAGAGAGTGTTATGGGACAGAGATTTTACAGGTTGTCTTTCACAGACGATGAGTTTGTCTATAGGAAACAGCTTTGGGTCCAAAGTCTCACCTCAGGAGCTTTGCCCAGGTGCTGGGTCAGCACGATGAGGTTGATCAACGTCTCAGGGTGACTGCTGTCCTGAAAAGGGAAGAGAGAAAGACAGGAGATGAACAGACAGTGAGAGTTGTCCTCATGAAGCAAACTGGCTAGGAAAACACAGATGTGGATACAAGGCAGTGAAAGATAAAAGTACATTCTATTCAGCTTGTTTCATTTCTTCATGTATGTGCAAAACAGAATAGAATAGAATATACTTTATTGTCCCCTAGGGGAAATTTGTCATGGACTCAAAAGTGCGTAGTGCATAGTAGTAGCTGCCATTAGAAACTGTAAAAAAAAAAAATCAAAAAAAAAAAAAAAATACCACTGTAACTTCAGTTTCTCTTTTATTTATTCTACTTATTTCCATTGAAACCTGTGTCTGGTTTTGCTAGGCAGAACATGAGCAGTGACATTCATCTAAGTCCCATTATACTTTTGTTACGTTATGTCTGTGTAGTAAGCTAACATCCAAGAACAACCATCACTTTGTAATAATTTAACCAGTAAACTTTGTGTTGTCCATCTATCTGTCATCAGTGAATTTGCCCCACTCAAGAAGCAACAGTGGGGTATTCCCAACAATAAGCTCAGAAAAGCTGGACATCTGTGAAAAGCTTCACTTCTTTAACCTAAACAGTTGATTTCAGCCATCCCAGTGTGTGGTAAACTAAAAAACAAAAAAAGCACAGCTCTCATTTACAATACACACACACACAAATATCTTGTGTCTTGTGGATAAACATGATTCACTGGTCAGGTTGTTTAGGATAAAGTACAGGCTGTAGCCTACAAAAGAGTGTGTGGTGCCATCTGCTGTTAAAATATGAGTAATTATTGAGGGAAGCATCTACAGAACAGAAAACATTTGGCCTTATTTCTGAGACTTGAGATATCCGAGTGCAAGTCTTAATACTATTAGAAATAATAGCCTCATTACTTGCTTTCTGACAAAGTGATGGCTTTTTTCCCCTTGTCCCTTGTTTTTAGCTGTATGTATGTGTCCTTCTATTTCAGTAAGTTGAGAGCCATGGAAAACGTCATATTCCTTGTATCTGTGCACATACCTGGCCAATAAAGCTGATTTTGATTCTATGGGTCGTTTGTTTCAGACTTTCTTTGGTTGTCAGTGCAAAACACTGAACGAAACAGGCCTTTTAAAGATCATTAACATAACAATAGCATAATTAATGAACTACTACACCGATCACACTGCCGGTTCTAAAGGCTACATCAATAAACAATATCTAATTTAACACCCATGTAAAAATAATAACTATTATTAAATTACATCAAACTGAGGCAGTAGAGAAGTAGATTCCTGTTTTTATTTCATTTCTTAAGGCACAAAAAAAACTTCTGACTGTGTAATGTGTATTTTTCCTTTATGATTGAATAATGACTTGTTTGTTTAATTTATTGATTGTAAACCACTGTGTGATGTGTAATTTATTTTTGCTTTATTTTTATATTGACTTATGGATTGTAAACCACTGTGTGATGCATAATTTAATCGATTTGTTTATGTTTTACATTTTTTTGTTTTAATTGTGCTTACACCAAAATGCATTAAGGTTGTCAGTTAATGTGTGATGAAGAGCCAATTGTCATCTAACCTTGTCAAGTGCCTCCTGTAGCACTCCCTCAGCCTCCTCCCACTTGTTCTGCGCCATGTAACAGGCTGCCTGACCATTGAGGAGCAGCAGGGTAGAGGAGTACTTGTCAGACATCTCCTGGAAAATGTAGTAGGCATCCTGCAGCTTCTCGCCACCCTGGAGCAACAAGCAGAATGCAAATAAATGTGGGAGAAGAGGAAATCCAATCTGAGTGTTGAGCAGTGACGATACCGAAAAGCTAATAATAAAAGTGCACAACCCTACTTGTTTGATTGTTTTGTTTATTTATGAGTGGTGTCACAGTTCCTCAAGAGTTGGAAGAACTATAGACCTGCAATACTTCGCTAGGGTTAGGTTAGCTTCATTCAGCACCAAGAATTTTTACAAATCAGTCTGCTAATTATTTCAAACCTGATTGGAGCATCAGTCAATCACAATACAACTTAGATGATGATAACGTGACAAACAGGATTTCACTTGGTATACGTGCAAAAACATACTTTTCACTCCAATATGTATGGGGGGGTTTACAAATTATTTATGACAGAGCATTTAATTATAAATCAACTACGTGTATCTTGGTTATGTTACGCAAATGTAACTGAATCCTCACCACAGCAATATTAACCCAAGCTGTGGCCAGCTGGGTTAGAGTAGCGTCCTCATCCTGCTCCTGCATCTTCTTCAGCTCTTTCCTGTCAATGACAAGAATATAATGTATTGTTATTACACTATGTATACTGTCTGTTGTGTACTTTTATATAAAGCCTATTTTTATTAGAAAGGTCCAAACTTGAGCATATATACTGTGGGATTTAAGAGAGTTTACAATGAAGAATAGGGACAATATCAAATTACATTACCAAACACATTCAAAAAGTATGTGGGTGTTTTACATAATACAAATAAGAAAGCTTACATAACAATCCAAAATCATCCACTGTTTGCATTTTGCCCTACCTCGCCAGGTCAACACGATCCAGACTCAGCAACACCTGAATGGTCATGGCCATGCTGCAAAATAAACACATGTTCAGGTCGGTTTGGTTTTACAAGGTTGCCTTTATTTTGAAGACAACAGTCTGAAACTGACCAGTGACCCACCAGAGAGGTTTGTGTAGAAGACGTGGCAACCAGGACTACAAATTACAAAATAAGTTTGGAAGCCACAGTCGCTTAACAACACCCTTACTTTGTGTTTTGTATTTATCCTTAATGTTTCTGCCTACTGCCAAACTAAACATTGTTGTAAACATTTTGTAATAACTTTGGAATGTAAATTTAGCTCATATCTTGCTTACACACATACCAACATATTAGCCTTAAATTTGACAGCTCAACTGTGACAGTTTAGATCAAGACGCAAGTTATCATTTTGAGAAAAATCCATACTTCTCTCTCAGTAATCAGGTATGAGTCATCAGTAGCCAGAGTATCAGTAATCATCAGGAGCATCTATTAAACCCCAAGCTGTTTTTAATAAAAACATTAAAGCTAAAGTGTATAATGCAGAAATGTGGTGAAACACAAAACTGGTACCATACAATGCTTTTTGGAAATGTAAATATGTTTTGTCAGAACGTCTATTTGAGATGATTTAATTCTAATTCTTTATTTAAAAAAGGCACAGCGTACAGTAAAACATAAACGTTACCATTTGATACACTGTACCAGATTATAGCTTCAAGCTAATTCACATCTGCAGTCCCTTGATGATCCCAGATGGCAATGCCGTCTAAATTGATCATTTCAGTAATTCTTACATTTACATTAAGTTGGTGGTTGTTCACATTGCAATGACAGGAACAAGGATGAAACCCTGTTTATAGTTTATATAGTTTATAGTCAACAGAAAGTAACAGACTGTATTGTTTTTGCTGATATATTTACTTGAAATCAGTTTTATATGGTAAACAAAATCTTGCTGAGGCTTTTTAAAAGTGAAATATTCATCCCTTCTTACCACTCCAGGCTTTCTCCTTGGTGCAGGGTCCTGAGAGCAGCATCCGTGTTCATCTCATGGTAGTAGATGGAGGCAGCCATGAGGAGGAAAGTGGTGTTGGCGGCATCCACACTCTTTGCCATCTTCTTGTCTAGATCAACAACAATAGCATCTCTGCAGGAGGAAAAATAGCAGCAGGGAAATTATTAAGACAATGAGAGGAATTTAAACTCAAGAGAATCATTGAATCACAATCAAGAAGATGATGAGTTTGGTTAGTAATAAAATAAAATTAATACATTTAAACAATCGGTAACATGGAGATAGATCAATGATAAAAAACAAACTGTAGAAGATAACCACCAAAGCTCAAGTATTCTTAATCACTTCAAACAGCATCTTTAGCATGAAATTGTGAATAATATGCACTAATAATATGCAATACCAATAATATGCACCAGCATTCAAACACCCGTCCCGCATAGATATCTAACTGTATTACTCTATCAAGGTGTGCAGTATGATAAGAACAGCAAAACCTGGGAAGAAACCACAACTGTGGTATAGTATCTAATTATCAAAAGCATGGTTTTCATCAGTCTTGTGTTGAGAATTAGGTTTCTGGTGGATACTTGAGACCCTCACACCCAATATAATTGTATAAGTGGTAAACTCAAGTGTGATTGCATATTTGACTGTGTAATATTTGCTACTTACTGTTTACCCTAATTTTGATACTGATTGAAAGACTCCTTTGCTAAAAATGTTAATGAATTTATCGTTCAGCTCCATTCCTCTACCATGTTAACCGTCAAATACAAGCGCTTACCTTTTGCTTTCATTGGATCGATACTCAGCCAACATCCTGACAGCCTGAAGCTCAGGTGGAGAGTTGGCCTTGATATCATCCAGGACAACAGCATACTTCCTCTGCAATAATAGTACAAAACATACCAGATCAGGGAGGCTGGCTTTTAATCACTCAAAAACCCGTGACAGCAATGAATGTACAATAGCTAGCTAGCAGCTAACTTAATGACAAGAAACCAAGACCAGTGAGAAAACTGGTTTACCTGGGCTATGTATGCTCTGTACAAAAACATGTCCCTTTCAGTCTCCTTCTCTGGTGATGACGGCTTTAAAGAAAAAACAAAGGCAGAAGTTAGACATTTTCGCTAACATTTTTGCCCGAAAACGCCATTGTTTGCAATGAAACAGAGAGATAAAGACCAAGGACTATATTTAAAAACATTCAGCTGATAACAATCCGATACTTACCTTCACCTTTTGAGCCTCGTTAATGCACTGCTGATAACTACCGATATAATAAGCATTTTTCACATCGAAGAGTTCATCAACATCTCCCTGCTGCGCCGCCATGTTGACTACAGAGCTTCCTGACACGTAGCAAAACTACGTCACCTTCCTGAGGATTGTGGGAGATTGAGTCCAACAAAAATGTAGGCGGACGTTACAGAAATGCTGTTATATAGCTTCTGGGGCGAGTTAATTAAATAGGCAAATTACATTTACTAAAAAGTACTATTCTATTGTTCTTCCCTAAAAATAGCCATATCCTCACGTAGGTACACACACGACTATGTATGAATTAATGTGCTTAAATACCAACTATAAATGTACAGCAATGTTAATTCAGGCCAGTTCTTGCATAACGTTATTTAAAACCTGACATAAAAACATGAGCTCGATAATGAAAATACTTGTTTGTTTCAGCCTTTAAAACAATACTATCATCCATTCAAATGGCATGTTACAAGAAAATTAGCAGGGTGGAATGAAACCAATTAAGAAAAAAGACAGATATCAATCTTGTAAAAACAATATTCATGTGATCATTACATCAGAATGATTATATTCTGGCTGTGTTTGAAAAGACAAGAAAATATATTTCAGTGCAATACTCACTAATCACAATATACCAGTAGAGGGCGCGCCAGGTCAATTTCACTCCTGCAGGTGTCATACCTTTTATTACCGTTTTCTTTTATTATTGGACTTGCAGCAGCACACTACTTAAATTACTTAGACTTACAATACAAAATATAGTTATAGATATAGTTGTGTTATGGTGTAGTGTCACAATTGCATAAATAACACTGAGGTGTGGCCTGAGATGTTTGGCAATGTAGGACTAAAACTCATCGTGTTTTACACCAATACTTTTTAATTACCTCAGCATTAAAATAACAATGCAAGAAGGCTATTTTGACCTCAGGAGTTCCTGTCTCCTCATTACACGGATGAGGAAAAACCTCCTGTATCCTAAAAACATCCGCTGACGAAATCTCTCTCTCTCTCTCTCTCTTTCTGTCTGTCTCTCTCTTTTTTTCACATAAATAATTAAGTGTTGTTGAACTGTGAAATGTAAAATTTTGTAAGAATAACCTGATGCAACTACAAATGAAAACTAAGAGTATTTTTTATACATGTGTAACTTAAACCAGCCAGTATATCATCTAGTCCATGACAGAAAAACTGCTCCCCACAGTTCCTGTTCATTGTTCCCTTAACACCATTTCCTCTGGGAAATTTTCGGCCTTGGGACTAGGAACTGAACTGAACTGAAGGATAATTACTGGAAACCCTAATGGGGGCAGGGAATGTGCTGGTTGTAAATGGTCCTTTCTTTTGGCCTGATTGGGTTGGCCCCCTCCCTCTGTTGCTACTTCATTGGCCCAAGCCAACATCAATCTGCTGATTTCCAGGTCCCCCTCAAGTTTGAAACTTTTTCTTTTTTACGAGGAGGAGGAGGAATCGAGTTACAAGTAACTCTTGTAACCGATCTCACAGCAGCCAGGAGAAGAAAACACTCTTTCAATAATTTACAAATCTGTGCCTGATACGCGGTTGCAGAGACAGAAGAGAGCTGCGAGGTGCGGACATTTGTGTTTTGTTGTTTTACAGCGGAGATCCAACAAAACAAGCGAACAAACAAAAACATGCTGTGAAGCGACTTTCCCCCTGCGCTGCCAGGATGAAGACTTGAGAGATTTTGTTCAGATTAACTTGTCACCTCGTCTGCTGACCGCTCCCGTGTCCCACTGAGGGTGGGAGGAAGGTGAGTTCAAGTCGCTGATAGGCGATCTTAACGGTCGAGCCGTTTTTAATGAAACCTCTCATCAACAAACAAATCAACGTCTGTTATCAGAGGCCTGTGGTCAAATCACTCCCAAGTTATTAGGCCGCTAAAGTTTTCACTGTTGTAAAAGGTACAGCAGCTTTTTCTTGGCCAACACACAACTAAACTTAATAAGACTTCGTTTTTGTTTTATGTGGGCTACTTGTCTTTCCTTTGACAGGCTGTTTTAATAGTTAGCGGAAGTAACGTTTAATCTGCCTCTGATCATGAAGCTAGCAGCAACTAATTTAGGAACAAAAATGGCTTCAACTTGGTTAACAGGATGTAATGTGTGATTCGTTTAGTAATGAAACTGATTGATGATTTATTGACTTAATGTGATAGGCATTGGCAGTTCATTAGCTGACCGTTTTGGTAGGCTTTAGATAGAAAATGAATACTATTTAGAAACTAACGTGCATATTACAACATAAAATAAGGAAAGTGTCACACATTTTATACATTAAACAAGAGTTTGAGAACCCCCCCGTCCACAAACACCAAAGAAAACTTCATGTGAACTATAAAGAATCAGGTTTATCAGTTATTGTTGTAAAAACAACACAGAATAGCTAACTTTATTTGGTGTCATGTGAAACAATAGACTATCAGACTTGTCAGAAGGCGTGCCCACTTGCACCATTATCTTCTTAACTGAAATTTTAGACCTTTGTAGGGGATTGGATCATGTTAGCTCAATATCATAAATTACTTTTTTAAATTTTGGACATGTTTTGGTTGGAATATGTTATGCGCCATCATATGTTTGTATTGTAATTGTTTTGTTGAAATTGGATAAAAGATAAAACACTGTAGAGCACAGTACAGTCAATATGCATAGTCATGTGGCCATCTGAGACAATATTTTACAAGAACCTTATCTTTCCCATTTATGGTGAGTGTACAAAGTCTACATGATTTACCATCTCACAAGAGGTTGTGGAAATGTGGGAAGAAAAAAACAGCGGATAAAGAAAATGTATTTTATCCCTGCTGGTTTAAACACCTAATAAGCCAGTGCATTTCCAGACTGAGACTGAAAGGGGGGAGACGTGTTTTGCAAACACTGATATGTTTTGTAACACATGGTTTACATTGTAAAAGCTTCTTTCCAGAACAAGGCTTTGAGTGTGGATGAATAGCTTCACTGTGCAGCCAGGGCTCTGGCAGGTAGCAGCACACATTATCATGCTCAGCCTCAACAAACATGTCAAATGAATTACGGCCGTGGATCAGGACTTGGAGTTGCCTCTCTCCTTGCATTATCTGTATCATTGGTGAAATGATTGGGTGTTTTTCGGACCTATTCTGTTTTTGTTGCAGAGGCTTCCTTTGTGTCTTTGTTGTTGGTAGCGACAACTGTTGTGGTGATGTCAAGATCACTCTCAAAGAACATCTCTAGGCCTTTAGTTAAAGTGTACGGTACATTTCATTATACCTTCCTATTTGAATAAAGATACAGGCTAAATAACCTAGAACTGTAATGACTGGTTGACTAATCTATTTGTAGATTGACAGAAAATGAATCAGCAAGCTTTTTGATTAATGATTTATTGTTAAAGTGATATTTTTTTTCTGGCAGAATTGCCAAACATTTACTAGTTTCTAGATTGGCTGCTTTTCTCTGTTTTATCATCATCATATCATTATTCTTTGCATATCTGCTGATATGATAATTGTGATGGGCTAATTCTACACTGTTTTCTGACATTTTATAGGCTGGACAAGCAGTTCCCAACCTTTTTTGCATTTGACTCCTTCCATAGAAACAATGTCTTCACTGTAAATTGTATATCTTTGATATCTTACAATTCCCTTTTTATTTTTTTAAACTATTTTCTTACATTTTGTTATATAAAAGATGAATCAGTAAATCAATAATGCAAATAATCCTTAGTTACAGCCTTAAACTAATCAAACTGGTGTCCGTTGCCTTGGACAGCAACTAGTGAAAGTGAAATACAGCACAATAGATGTACAATTAATTAAAGTCCATTTGTTTTAGATTTCATCCATGACTGGTTTTAATGAGTATTTGCTCTTTGTCATTAATCAAAGCTTTGTGCTTCACAACAGCTTTATCATTGTTTCACCACAATGTGATTCTGAAAGACAAGAAATAATAATAATGATATACAATATTGCCAGTCACTGGCAGGGTTAAGCAAATACTGGTGAGCGTCATCTATGTATATTTCAGTGTAATTGTATCTGTGCAGATCTCCTCCTCTGAGTGTCTTTTAGAATAGGACAGTCATGTTGCCACTTGCCAGACATCCCCCATACTGGGCAGAGCTTTAAATTGCAGCCGTAATGTTATAGGCACTGTTGCTCTTGCTGAGGAGATTCCATGGTAACTCACTGACAAGACAAGAGAGGTGTTTGACCTACTCTTATTAGGCGGCAAAGTTCAGCCGAGCACACAGGTGGCCTCCAGTTTCCCTGGAAACCCGAAAACACTCGGAGCATGCGGCCTTGCCTGAAAGAGCAGAGCAGCATGACCTGCAAATATCATGGCATTGTTTGAAACGGAGAGAGTGAGGGTTGGTGTTATCTGCCAATAGACTGGACTCATTTGAGATCCCACTTGAGTCATTTATTAGTCACAGCCATGTCCTCTCATATTGGTCCCCCTCTGTTTTCACTGATCTCCATCCTTGCTGTTCTTACAGCCAAGCACACTGGTATTTGCCACTCCACTGACGTATCGAGTTAACAAATTATGCTCTCTGGGCTTGAAGTGAAGAAAATTAGTCATAATGTGCCCTGCTCTTATGGTGGCCTTAATTAAAATGTCGTAGAACCAGACATCCATCATAGCTCAAGCACCAGTTAGCACCTTGGTTATGTCATGCATTACTTGGAGCGCTGTTAAGATGCTAATTATATTGTAAATAATATATAATTAAAACTTGGTGAAGTCATGTGAGAGTTGACTGAGCTTTTTATTCTTTTATTAGTCTTTCTTTTTTTTTGTCACAGATGCGTTATTCCAAATCAACTCAGTTATAATCATAAAACAACTACGCACTTATGAATTTTAAATGTTGGAACAAATGTTGTCAGTGAGTGTTGTGTTGGCTCGGCCTGGGGCAGCATAGCAGCTACTGTATTCCCAGCCTTATTATACATGCGTAACGCTGACTGATGTTCCTAAATTAATGCCATCGGCTCACAGCCGCTGTCTCTTAATGTACAGTATGTGCTGGTAGTCCACCCTTTATCCCTGTCCCACATCTCAGCCCCAACCTGTTGCACTATAACAGACTCCTCTTACCCTCTGGCCTATTTTAGTCCAAATCGGCAGGCTGAATTATTAATCCCGATCCATTATATGCCGATGTGTTAATTATTAATTGTTCAGAGGGCTCTGGCAGATCTGAGAAAAAACGTTAAAAAAGGGTAGGATGGGGCATGGTGTCTGAGGGAAAGGCACTGATTGCCTCCTTTCTCAGCAGATCAAGTCTTCACAGATGATGAATGTGTGGGAAGATGAGAAAGCGACAGCGTCTAACCACCATACAAAGTTCTACTTTATCCAAAGCGTGCATGTCGTATGATCACATGATGTGCATTGCATGTGTTTTGGATGCAATTATTATCTCATGTCAGAGCCACTGAACGAGATGAGTGTGTATACAAAGAGACCATCACGCAGTAACCATACGCCTGTCATATATAATTGTTAACGCGCACATATATCATTCCCAGCACCGGCTCTCTTTATTAGCAGTCAGCGCCGCTTCTGTTATGCAACATCTCAAGAGAAGAGCGAGACAAACACTACAAAACTTGATGAAAGATGAAATAGCAGCGTTCACTTGTCCTGAAATCCTGCTGTTGATTCCCTAACAGTGCAGTACAGCTCATTTGAGTGGTTACTTGTCCTCTCTGAACACAAAGCACGGATGTACCTTATATAACAAGCAGGGCTGTCTATTGTTTCTCAAAGTGGAGACGGATTATATTATACAGCTGGGGAGAATCTGTGGAGGAAGTTTTTCTCTCATTCAAGATTTCCTGATAAGAATTCATTCTAATGACATCCGTAACGTTTTCGGGATGATCAAGAAGCTTTTTCTGAAACTTTCTCCCAGGGGTCCACAGTTTTTATTTGCAATGTGGTGAGGCTTTGAGACAAACTGGTATTGTAAAGAAAGGGTTGTGGTCCTGTAAACTCGCCCTATTCACACACCTTTTTACTCACCAAAAGGCAGCAGAGCAAATACAATATGTCTAGAGTGTGTACACAGCACATCTTCCAATCCAGTTCAACAGCCCTGCAATGAACACTACCTTTTATGATGCTTATCTTTTTCAGTTTTTGTTGGCAAAGTGTCAGAGAGCTGTTGATTCAACTCTGTATTTTATTGTTCAGTTGTATTGTATTAGAAATGGTTTATATTATTATGTCCGCCCCCACAAGTGGTGAATTATAGTGCAATCTGGTTCAACAACAGCACTAATACTGTGGTCAAAAAATTAGCTTGAATAGAGCTGAAACCATAAATGATCAACAAAAAAATAATCATTAGCTATTGTGATAATTGATCAATCATTTATTTAGCTTTTGAAGCAAACATGCCAAACAGTTCCTATAGCTAGTTCCAGCTTGTCAAATGTGAGGATTATTTGACATTTTGTAGACCAAAGAATTAGTTTAGAAAGTACTTGAATCAATAACTGTTCCCGACATTATAACTTTCACAGTGGCAGTTTTTGCTACCAGCTTTTGTTTTAAAGGCTGCAGATGTTGCTGTTATTGTTTCCATACTCGCCCATGGTTTGCAGGTACTCTTCAAACTGTGCATTAATTTATTTAGAGCTGGGATGGTTAGTTGATTAGTCTATTGGCCGAAAATGAATCATCAACAATTTTGATAATTGGATCTTTTTTTAAAAAGTCATTTTACAGAACAAATGTAAAATATTCACATTCCACAAATAATATTACTGGGAATATTTCCCAGTTTACTCATGACACTGAACTGAATATCTGTGGTTTTTGGACTGTCAGACAGTCGAGCACAGCAGTTACGCAGCTCAGCATGTCACTCGGAGTTTGCATTTATTGGATAGTCAACAGCATGAGAGAGGAGACTGCGTGGGGTATGGGAGAAGGACAGTTGGTAAAGAACTCAAACTGGGGTCTCAGTTACGCGGTGTGTGGCTTAGACCTCTGGGTCACAGAAGTATATGCTTTTAAAATGTAAATGACAAAAAACAAAGATTTGCTTTGAATTTCATACAGCTGTAAAATATTAATTCAACTTCTGAATGTTGACATAATATGTTGAGCACACAGCGGAAAACAGGTTTCTGTCAATTATCGGATGAGGGAAGATTATAGGGTTGTTTGTGTTGTGTGGTCCATGATTCTGGTATGATTTATATATGTCCTCAGAAAGTTGGGGAGCAGTAAGTCCCAACAAACAACAGAGCTGGTCTCAGTAACCGCCTCCATCCAACTGCAGTGAAGATTTTCTCTGCTGATGGAGTCATCTCTGTCAGGGTCACAGTGCCTCTATCCATGTGACTACTGATCCCTGAAGAATATGAAAGTCGTGACATTTTCTGCTGCCATCAACCAATCACTTGTTAGATGAAGTGTCATGGAAAGTTTTACAATCTGCCAAAGCTTTTTTAGCAACGTGTGGTGGCCAAGCACTGTAGAAACACATTTGTTATTGGTTTTCTCTTTATGCTGGCTGTTCTCAGTATCCACCAAGCTGTCTAGATTGGCAGCAGGTATTAGAGTGATGCAGAAGCTGTATCCTGGATCCGGCTCAAGGACCCGTTTGGAAAAATAATGCCACACTGACATTATGTTGGATTTGCTTTAATGATGAAAATACAAAGAAATGTTCACATCAAGTAGCTTGTGTTGAATTTCTATGTTGTAAACAGCATTTTTGGCTTCATGAATTTGTAAATTAGTCAACACCAATATTGCAGCTAGTTCACCTATTTCAGATGTAAGAAAACACGTTCTTTATAGGAAAAAAGACATTCACATTTTCCAGCTTCTCAAATATGAGGAGTTTCAGCTTTTCTCTGTTTTAATATTGTAATTTGCATATCTTTAGGTTTGAGAGTGTCTGTTGGACAAAACAAGTAATTAGAAGTTGTCTTATTGGGCTCTTTGAAATTGTAATGAACATTTTCTTATTCTGTTTTCTGACATTTTAAACAGGTTGGTTCTCAACTTTGTTTTTGGCCACTTAAAAAGAAGCAATGTCTACTCGAGATCCCTAATCAGAGTTTGTAGTTTTAATATGATGACATGAGTTGTTCAGCCAAAGTAATTTTTCCGTCTTCTTTCACTATGACAATGCTCACGATGACACAAAGTACAAAGCTGAGGATGATGTGAATGGCAAACTGAAATTTTTACCTGCGGATAGTGCTAGATGATTAGTCAGAAGATCACTGAAGTAATTACAATTCATCCTGAGGTGAACATTAATGTCTGTACCAAATTTTTATGATGATCCATCCCACAGTTGTCCCAGAGACATTTCAGTCTGGACCAAAGCGGTGGACTGACCCATCATGACAGACCAACATTGCCATACCTAGAGCCACACTGCTAGCCAACAGACTCAAATTCAACTGTCTCATCACATTGTCATAGAAAATTGTCTTAAGTTATGGGCTCACATACACATAAAAACATATACCCATTAAAGAATCACATAACATTATATTAAAACATAAACAATCCCATAAATAAACAAGAGCCGATGTGCAAAGCTGCATTCAAATGTGGTGTTTAAAATGGATTTTGCAGTGGGAATGAGAGTATTTTTGTGAGTTCTCTGTTTGGCCAGAGGTGATCTGAAGCAGCGGCCTGATGAGAGTCGCTAAAAGGAGTGGTGAAGGTTCCTTAGTAAGTCTGCCTTTGTTTTTACTGTGTTACTGTAAAGGTCTGAAAGTTGGATTTGATTTTTGATTTTGGCTGTGTGTTTGATGATACCTGTAAGTATTTTCCGCCTTTTCTCTGTGAGAAAGTTGTACCAGAATGAGTGCTGGGCTATAAAACAATAATGATTATCATTGCGATATATTTATCCTCAATAACATTGTAACAAATGTTCAATAAATGTTTAATGAATGTTTGATTTAATATAATTTGTGACTTATTTTTTTCTATTAAGATATTTGTTGTGGAAAAGGGACTGAAAAAAAGTTTTTACTTAATTTTACTCCTGCATATTTGTTTAAAAAAGATTTTATCTTTTTGAATGTTCTACATCAGATATGTTAAGTGATGCACGGTTTGGTTGAATGTGAGAACAGATACGATGAGTGACTGGTATACTGTTGTTAAAAATGTCTGACATTAAAGCCGTTTAGCCTTCTCAGAAGGAACACGCGCTGCTGGGCCTTTCTGTAGACCCCATCTGCATGTTTTGTGAAGGACAGATGGTGGTCGATCTCATTGCTCAGATTTTTAAAGCTCTCGACCTGTTCCACCACCTGTCCCTCTGTCCTTAGTGGTTTAGAGAGAGGGGGTGGGGTATCAGGTGACCAGCGCCCCCCACAACACTGCTCTTTGGCCTTAATAATGTTAATTTCCAGCTCACCTGAAACCAGAAGACCATGGTGTCCACATACTGCCTATATGTGGAGAGGCCAGTCATTGCCAGTCCAGTGGGGCCCCGGTATTAAAAACAATGTCGGTAGATTTAAGACTATTCTGAAGTCTTACGGTCTGTCCAGCCAGTGTTGTGTTTATTTGTAGTCCTTGGGGGCAGTGCAGGAGTGTGTTGGTGTCTACTGTACTAGAAGCAGATGAAAGGTTCATGATAAAATCTGACCAATAAGTTTGGTGAGTCAAGACAGCCTAGCCACTGAATCCAGGAGAGTTAAGCTGGCATCCTCAACTCCTCGTTTCGCCTTGTAGGCAAACTGGAACACGTCCAGATTCTCACCCACTATGGTGATTAATCTCACCCACAACTACCCCCTGCATGCATTTGCAGAGGATGGAGATGAGTGCCACAGGCCTGAAATCATTCATGGTTGTGGCCTGTGGTTTTTTGGGAACAGGGAGGATTGTTGTCTCCTTCCATGGCCTGGGGATGAAGCTGGTGTTCAGGAACAGCTGGAAAAGCTGTGCTACCACACCGCCCAGCTGAGCCTTGTGCTCTTTCAGTATGCGGCCCTTGAGCCAGTCTGGTCCAGAAGCTTTTATCGGGCTTTGCTTGGAGAGGATGTAAACGACCTTCCGCTCCTCCACACGGTTTGGTGTAGGGGCTGGTGTTTGTCGAAGTCCATTCCACCACGAGTTCAGTCATTTTGAACGTGGCGTAGAAGGTGTTGAGACCCAGCCATGTCTCCATCATATTTCCCCTGGTGAACCTCCCCTCCATTTGATTTTTGGCCCGCCTGGTTTTTTGCTTCAGCTCCCTTTTCAGTTCATTACTTTTTTTGGCTCCCTGTATAAATGCCATTTTTTCGAGGCTTTTTTCGAGGCTGAGACAGTGTTTTAGCTCTCTGGTGACCCAGACTAATTGTTAAAGAAAAATAATCATTAGTTGCAGCCCTACTGTTATAATGAGCAATATCAGTTATAGTTTTTATTATAACACAATCAACTCCTGGACAGTCAAATAAAATACACAGTGCTTATTATTATTATTCACTGCATCACTCAAAAGCCTCCACAACGACCATACTGTGAAAACGATAAAAGAAAACGACAACCATTAGGAGCTGTCATCCCACTTACTCCCCTTTCCCCAAATGAATCGGGAAAAGCTTTTTGGCTCAAGTGTCCCAAATTAAACCCAGATAATAAAGGACCTATCCAGCTTCATCTGACCCAGCTTAAGTAATCCTCCAAGCACTATAGACAGTTGAGTCATTTCCTCTTCATCACAGCTTCTTTTACCTCAATCCCTCAGTCAGGCTGTCACACAGGGTTGACAGGGCTGTCTAGACGTTCAGACGGGTGTGAGGGTCCCCAGGTACAGCTCCCTCGCTGTCACGAGACATCCATCTAACACTGTGTAGGGTCCTTTTTCATTTCAATGAGTCATGTTTGCTCAGTTTTTGCCTACATGTCTTTGTGAGTGGATGTATGCTGCCTTGTTCTAAACGAGTTGATGATGTTGTATCTTATCTAACTGTCGTAATTATGGTGAGGAGCTGTTTGGCTGTGGCAATCTGTCTCTTGTTTTTCATTTCATCTTCAGTTGCTCAGCAAACCAGGCCTATCAGTTATATGTGCAGATTTTTGTGTGCGTGCAGTGAGGGCTGTGGCTTGTATACATTCTGCAACAACGCTCAGCAGTTTTTGCTGCTGTCATGTCCAGTTTTTCCTTAAATCCGTTAAAGTTTTGCCTCTATAAATACTACAGAGGCGCTGTATCAGGGTCGGCGGGGCTGGCTCTGAGCACCGGACTTCATAGGCCATAAAGATTTGGCACTAACCACTCTCATGCTGAAAAGTCGCCCATTAAAAGATTTCAAGATCGAAAACCTTTTCATCACTCTGAGCACCTGTCCCCTGAGGACCTTTTTTTTCATGCATCCTTTGGTTTGCTCGCCTTGGGGAAATGGCGAGGGGTGGTGAGGGCCTCCATCCTTTAGATAAGAGAGCCAGGGGTCTGTTATGTCACTCTTCTTCAGCTGAGTGAAACCTCAGACACATGATCCTAAGTGGTACCGTGTTAAAGCATTTGGATTCATGGGTGTTAAAGACAAACACTCCTCCCTCTCTTCAACTTTTCCCTCCTCCTCCTCTTCTTTTTCCGTTGTTCATCGGCAGGCTACACAGAGTTGACAGCTATGATGGCTCCGGTCCCTGACGAGAGTGGAATTTAATGAGCACTATGAAATCACCCACCAATTTGAGAAAGAGGATGCTTTTCTTAATGTGCCCATTATCCATTCGCACATCTCTGAACTCGTATACTTGCATCAACAAGGGTGCAGAGAGGAAGAGAGGGAGGTAAATGAAGACTTACTCTTAAGTGTTGTGATAAGCGATTGTGCTCTTGAGGCTGACTGTTGTGATTAGAGGATGACCGCAGGACTAAGTGATTGTTTTCAGTCGTCGCTGAAATAAAAAGCTCACATTTAGCCCCCCCCCCCACCCCGTCTGATCATTAATGTCTTTCTCCTTGTTATCCATTTCACATACATTGCATCAGGGCAGGATTTGTGCAGCCTGGCAAGTTGAGAGTTACAATTGTGGTGAAACGGTCGATGTGGATCTGCCAGTGATCCTTGATCAGCACAGCAAGAGGCCCGATTAAACGTCCAGCACCTGCAAAGAGAGAGGGAGTAAAACTAGAATCAGCATGAGACAGTATATATAAATGACCTTTCATTCAACGCCTACATGTCCCTGACGTTTCGGGATTGATATATAAAGCACCCCTTCGCCCTTTTTCCTCCGTCTCTCTGCCTCTTGTCTTTGCTCTCCTTATCCTCATGTGTCTCCTCCCTGGGAAGCATCCTGCTGACACTCTCTCTCTCCAAGGAGTCTTATTGATATTCTTGGAGAGGCATTGCAGAGGGGGAGAGGGAGAGAGAGAGAGAAGAGTGAGAGTGTGAAAGTCAAACACTGTAGCAGCAGATGCACTGCTTTCTAGTACCAACAACAGTAGAAATCACATGTCACCCAGCAGGAACATGTCACTGTTCATTTTGTCTGCTGCATTAATAAAACCCTCCTGCTTTAGGTTTTTATTATTCTCTAACCAGTGTTGTTTTTGGCAGCCCTTTTAGTTTTAGTTTTAGTCTTAGTCTTTTGGACGAAAATGCATTTAAGTTTTAG
>JAPMOB010226512.1:0-15422 GCA_029875015.1 Lepomis gibbosus
TATTACGTAGGTGAAAAAAGGCGGTCCTTGAAATTTGCTTAATGTGAGAGTTAAACGACATGTCCTGGTCAAAGATAACAGCATATGCTCTCCCTCATAACATCATGAATTGCAGCTTACAGCATGAGTACATTTGAATGTTTCACATTTTCCTTTCAGGTTCTGCAGAGTGTTCACGGTGCCCACTGGAGTACTGGTCAAATGAAGATCACAGCCAGTGTGTTCCAAAGGTGATTGAGTTCCTATCTTATGGAGAAACCATGGGGGCCCTTCTCACTGCTTTTTCATTGTTTGGAGCAAGCTTAACTCTGATGGTGTCATATGTCTTCTTTCGGTTTCGTCACACACCTCTTGTCAAAGCCAGTAACTCTGAGCTGAGTTTCCTTTTGCTCTTCTCCTTGACCCTATGTTTCCTGTGTTCTCTGACCTTCATAGGCCAACCCACTAAGTGGTCCTGCATGCTGCGGCACACAACTTTTGGCATCACCTTTGCCTTGTGCATGTCTTGTATCTTTGCTAAAACCATGGCAGTGGTGATTGCCTTTAAGGCTAAAAGGCCAGCAAACATATTTCCTCAGTGCTCTGCTCCTCTTCAGAGAACAAGTGTTCTCACCTGTACTTTACTGCAGGTGATAGTTTGTGTACTGTGGTTAAATCGTGCTCCGCCACACCCTTACAAAAATACAGCTCATGCCACAGAAAGGATTATTCTACAGTGTGATTTAGGTTCACCAATAGGGTTCTGGGCAGTGTTGGGGTATATAGGACTCCTGGCTGTGCTATGTTTCATCCTTGCTTTTCTGGTTCGAAAGCTACCTGACAATTTTAATGAAGCTAAATTTATCACTTTCAGCATGTTGATATTCTGTGCTGTTTGGGTCACCTTTATCCCAGCGTATATCAGCTCTCCTGGGAGGTTTACTGTAGCTGTAGAGGTATTTGCTATTTTGGCCTCTAGCTTTGGGTTGCTTTTCTGCATATTTGCTCCAAAATGTTATATTTTACTATTGAAGCCAGAGAGAAATACTAAAAAGCATATGATGGGGAGAAACCAACAATAGTATGCAGTACAATAATGCAAAAATATCTGAATTGCTGTTTTAATATTAATGTATTAAAGGTTAACACTTTTCAGGCATTGAGCACAGAGAAAGGTCCAATAAATGCCTTCTTTCTGTCTCCTTTGGACATTAAGCAATAAGCAGTTCTTCACTTCTTTGGAAACAATGCAATTACGTATTGCACCGAGGTACCAAGCATATGTGCAGTTTCCCCGCTGAGCAGTTTTGCAAAGATTGTTGAATGAAATAAAATTTTTCAGTGCATTACCATTACTGAAACTGAATTCTAAATTGATTAATGTTCTCAGCTTTAATCAACCAAATACCTGAAAAAGTAAATGTCAAAAGAATGCATTGCATTAGATTTATAATCACAATCAGAATCGGGTTTATTGCCAGGTACATTTTTACATATGAGGAATTTGTCTTTGAAAGGGAATTGTGCATTTGAAAGGGAAACATGCATGTATCTAAACACCTGTCTTTTTGAGATAAAGTTTAATGCTGGCAGAATGGTTTTCCTGTGACACAGTTGTCAAAAATTTAAAGGAATAAAGTTCAGCTCCTTGTTGACTGTAAATGTATCTCCCTCAATCCAAACTTTTTTTTAAATAATTTGGCTTTGCTTTTTTATCATGCACACTCTACACTGAAATAAAATATGCAATACACAAGAACAGCTCAGGTATCCCCAAAGACATGCTTAGGTTTCTGAAATTATTAATGTTAGAAATTGGTTACACAAAACAAATGTAGGAGGCCCTCTAATAGGCCCATCCATCTGTCAGTCACACCATGAGCACTGTCATTGGTGGAGAGAAACACAATATTTACATAGGGTGCAACCAAGTCCATGTGGCTTTGGGATAGTTCAGAGTAAAACCCTATAAAATGCTCAGAGATGGGGGTTTTTTCTTTTTGCTTTGGGTGTTAATATTGAGAAGAACAACTATGCTGCTGATAGCAGATCTTCTACTTCTTTCCCTTCTGGCTATCAGAGGAGGGGAGGCTATGTGTCAAACATATGGGACAAAAGAACTGTCTCAGTTTTCTAAGGAGGGAGATATCAACATTGGAGGCATTTTCTCCTTCCATCAGAACCCAGTCAGTATCAATCCAAGTCTCCAAGTCAATCCAGGAACAATCCACTGTGATGGGTAAGAGAGGAATTAAAAAATTATGTATGTCTTATTAGAAGATGTGTTGTATAGTCATGTTTTACATGAAAATCACTGGTTTCACATTTTTACTTGTGACAAACTTTCCAGTTCTGGTCTCCTTTTTTCAGACTTGACCCAGGAGAGCTTCAGTACGCGTACACTATGATGTTTGCCATACAGGAGATCAACAACAGCTCAGAGCTGCTGCCAGGAGTGACACTGGGTTACAGGATCTTTGACTCCTGCCCCAGTATTCCTATTTCCATCAGGGAATCGCTGAACCTGATGAATAGGTATGACAGCGGGGAAGACCGTTGTAACAAACTCTCTAATGTGCTTGCTGTTGTAGGGGATACCACATCCACCTCTACAATAGGTATTGCACGCACCTTGGGACCCTTTCATATACCTGTGGTGAGTGTTAGGGGCATGTACACTCTCTGTGTGATTCAAATTAGGCATTGAAGACCTCCAAAATGAGCTATTTCTCTGTTTTACCTGTGTTTCAGATCAGTCATTCAGCCACATGTGCATGTCTTAGCAACAGAAGAGACTATCCCTCTTTCTTCAGAACCATACCTAGTGACATTTACCAGAGCAAAGCCCTAGCAAAGCTTGTAAAATACTTTGGCTGGACATGGGTAGGGGCTATCAGAACTAATAGTGACTATGGGAATGGTGGCATGGCCACTTTTCTAGAAGCAGCAGAAAGGGAAGGTGTGTGTGTTGAGTACTCATTGGCTATTTACAGAACTGATCCCAGGACGTGGTTCTTAGAGGTGGTGGAAATTATAAAGAAATCCACCTCTAAGGTAATAGTGGCATTCGCTGATGGCACAGACCTTGACATACTTATTAAGGAGCTTCATGCTCAGAACGTGACAGGCCTGCAGTGGGTAGGCAGTGAGGGCTGGATCACTTATCGATATATTGCCTCTCCAGTGAACTACGCTGTGGTCCAGGGTGCTGTGGGCTTTGCAGCAATAAATTCTCATATCCCCGGACTGCAGGAGTTCCTGGCTAACAGCAAGCCCTCCACCGCTCCAGGAGACCAGGGACTGGTGGAGTTGTGGGAGACGGTGTTCAGCTGCACCCTCACTCCCCAAGCAGAGACTCAGGCTCAGGGTTCAATCGCAGCCTGCACTGGAAAGGAGTCTCTGTGGGACATGAACACACGCTTCACAGATGTTTCAGATGCCAGTCTGCTGAATAATGTTTACAAGGCTACATATGCTATTGCTCATGCATTGCATATGTTGTTTACTTGCAAAGATGGAGAGGGGCCTTTTGAGAACAATACTTGTGCTGATAAGCAGAATATACAACCATGGAAGGTGAACAAAGAGCACAAAAGTACTGTATATGTTAATGATTGCTTGATCACGTAGTTAAATAACTGCATCGCTGTTTCCCTGCAGGTGCTGCATTACCTAACACAGGTCAATTTCACCACTAAGATTGGTGAAAAAGTGTTCTTTGATGAGTTGGGTGACTGTGTGGCACATTATGCACTGGTAAATTGGCAGATGGATGATACAGGTTATGTACTCTTTGAGACCATTGGTTACTATGATTCCTCCCAGCCTGAGGGTCAGCAGTTTGAGATGAGAGATGGTCTGAGAGCCATCTGGGCAGGCAAGAATCTTGAGGTAAGTAAATGTAGACACCCTGTCCTTATGAATCTTTTAAATCTTATTTTGGATTTAACATTATGTTTTAACTAATCAACCATTCTTTAACACTCTTGATCACTCACAAAATATTGCCAAAATAAATTCATAAATTAATGAGCTCATTACAACATTGACATGGTTGTGGGTCTGGAAGTTGTTACAGATGTTTTCTAATGCTGTGTCTGTGAAGCAGGTGCCAAGGTCTGTGTGCAGTGAGAGCTGTTCGCCAGGGACCCGCCAGGCTTTTGTCAAAGGCAAGCCTATCTGCTGTTTCGATTGCATCACCTGTGCTGATGGGGAGTTCAGCAACAGTACAAGTGAGACAGCAGGATTTGTAGCCTTTACTCTAGCACTTATTGTGTTTCTGTTGGGCAAAATCACTGCCAGCACTTTACTGATATATATGAAGATGTGTGTGCTGTACAGCCTAAACATATTTATGCTTTCAGATGCAGTGAAATGTGACAAATGCCCTCACGAGTACAAGTCCAATGAAGAGAGGAATAACTGTGACTTGAAAGCTATTGAGTTCCTCACCTTCAGGGAATTGATGGGTATACTTTTGGTCACCTTTTCTATCTTCGGTGCATGTCTGGCGATGACTATAGCCATGATATTTTTCCATTACAGGCAGACTCCTATTGTCAGGGCCAACAACTCTGAGCTAAGCTTCCTGCTGCTCTTCTCCTTGACTCTGTGTTTCCTTTGTCCTCTGACCTTTATTGGTCGGCCCTCTGAGTGGTCCTGCATGCTGCGACACACAGCATTTGGCATCACCTTTGTCCTCTGTATTTCTTGTGTACTTGGGAAAACAATAGTTGTATTAATGGCCTTCAGGGCCACACTTCCAGGTAGTAATATGATGAAATGGTTTGGACCTACACAGCAGAAGATCAGTGTTGTGGCTTTCACTCTCATACAGGTTTTAATTTGCATTCTTTGGCTGACAATCAACCCTCCATTTCCCTACAAAAATATGAAACACTATAAAGAGAAGATTATACTCGAATGTGCTTTCGGATCACATGTAGGGTTCTGGGCTGTTTTAGGATACATAGGGCTCTTAGCCGTGCTATCTTTTGTACTTGCTTTTTTGGCTCGAAAGCTGCCTGATAATTTCAATGAAGCCAAATTTATCACATTCAGCATGCTGATATTCTGTGCAGTCTGGATAACCTTTATCCCAGCATATATCAGCACTCCTGGGAAGTTCACTGTAGCTGTGGAGATATTTGCTATTCTGGCCTCCAGTTATGGAATGCTGTTTTGTATTTTTTTGCCCAAGTGCTACATACTTTTATTAAAGCCTGAGAACAATACAAAGAAACATTTGATGGGTAAAGTGACATTGAGAGCTCTTTGAGTTATTTATTTAATCACAACAATTATCTATTTATCTATTTGGTTTATACATAAATGCTTTTAGATAGAGAATTTCTGAGAAAATATGAAATTGTGGTCATACTGTAGCTATACAACATTTTTATGGAAAATGGCTGTTTCTCTTTCTTAATTAAAATCAATTTATAGCTCTGCACAAAACGAAAGCCATCAACAGCACTGACTTAAAAGTGAGAAAAACAAAACCTGTAATGTGGTAGTTTAGGTTTCTCATTTTACATGCAAATATTTTTTCAACCTTGAGTTTATATTTCTACTGTCTATGTCTATATATTCACTATCTATGTGTCTATGTGTCATTTTTATACAATATGTATTAACAAAATAGAAATAAAATTTAAATATTACATGAAGTGTTTTTGTGTTGTTTTTCACAGCCATGAAAAAAATATTCATTATTTCTCCATAGTGGTTTCATACATCAGTAAAAATATAACAACACAAAAATGTTGTGCAGTACACATTACAGAGACATAATTAGTCACCATAATCAAATCACTCTGGTGCGTAAGATTGGTAAAAATGAAATTATATTTGTGAAAGATTATTGCAAACAAATGTAATTCTTCCAGCTGGTCATATCAAAAGGGGTTTTGAAAGAATTGGAGTGCATTGTATTATACCCATGACTACTACCAGAGCAGAGCCATGGCACATTTGGCCAAGCACTTTGATTGGACTTGGGTTGGAGCTTTTAGAACAGATCCTCCAGACAAAATAAATAGCATAACTACGTTGGCTGACACAGGACAAAAGATGTTGTCATCTGAGACAGCAGAGAGTAGCTAGTCAAGAAACTAAGTTTCTTTAGATAACTATATTAAGAAATTATATTAACTTAATCATTCAGTCAAACCATATGTTAGTGTGACTTGGCCACTTACAGAAAACATGGAAAATGTAAGCCCAGAGTGTGAAACATTGTCACTGTTTCTGCACCACAGTCCATTATAAACATAAGAGGTAAAGGGAAACATAATTCTCTCGGTGATTCGGCGCATTGCCAAAACTGCCCTGCTAGCAATAATATCTGGCCTACGGTCAGATGATGGTGCTTTAATAGCAGCAAAAAATTAAAATAAATTATTATTATTATATGATAGTGAAATAGCTCTCAGTCATGACAATAGCAATAGTTACTCACATAATGACTTCCTCTTTTTGCCTGCAAAATAAAAGCTTGAGAACGTTTTTTTGCAGCACTTTATTTCGAGTTGAATTGAGAGCTCTAACTTTGAAAAAGTCTGAACGGCATTAAAAACAATCTGTAGCCTTGACACACCTCTGAAATAGCTGTCAGACAACGTTATTCCTTTGCCTGGAGATACTAGGGAAATGAAAAGGCCTCCATAGGTTGATGGATGCAGATCAAACGCCAGAACACACACACACACACACACACACACACACACACACACACTGGAGCACATGATTTATTGTGACCATGTGAAACAATCAATTTGTTAAAGAGGGTGGAAAAAGTCTCCCAACATGGAATTGAACACACAACCTCCTAAATTAAAGTTTTGTGCTTTACCGACTGAGCTAACCAAACAACATAGCATTCAGTTTAAATATTATGTCTTATGTTCTCACCCACCATCTAATGGATAAAAAAACGTATCTGCTGACCCCGGCTGTATATTAGTACTTTTTTTTCTTCAAATGCACGTATTCAACATAGTGATGAGCATCCAACCTGCCATAATTCTACAAGAAGAAGAAGAAGAAGGTAGTGAAAGGCTACTGTAGAAACATGGTGGAGCAACATGGCGACATCCATGTAAGGGAGACCCACGGTTATGTAGATAGAAATGGCTCCTTCTAAGGTGATAAAAACATAACAGTTCAGGGTCTTTAAAGGCGTTTCACTGAAAACACAGTCCATCCATCCATCCATCCATCCATCCATCGTCAACCACTTATTCTGTGTACAGGGTCGCAGGGGGCTGGAGCCAATTCCAGCTTATATTGTGCAAAAGGCAGGGTACACCCTGGACAGGTCGCCAGTCCATCGCAGGTGAAAACACAGTTATGGATATTATTCGGGCTGACCCTGAATAGTCCAAGATCCGAAGCTTCAATGGGCGCAGCCTGATTCGACTATTTAAATCCTTAGTCAGGGACAGCCTTAGACATTACATTGCATTTCTGTCAACAGATCCTCCAAAATATTACACACTGAAACTCTCACTAGTCATGTCATTTCACTGTGGGATTTAGTCATTGTATGTTGTTAGCTTCATGCTAAACAGGGATTATGTCCTATCAGCCAGGTTAGCTTGAAGCCTATGTGCAGCTAGCCTAATGATGCAGTAATTATAGCTGTAAGCAGCACACCAAAGATATTTGGAGGAGTTTTGTTTTACATAAAGAACAGTGAAGTAGGGATTATGGGAAATACTATCTTTATAGCAGAAACACCCAGGTGAAAAATAAATATACTTAAGTGGTGCTTTTCTTGGATGCACTTATCACATTTTAAGTGTACTATACTAAGTGTATATTAAATGTGTTATTTTGGAACAACTTAAAGTTTGTTAAGTGCCTTTTTAAAAATATTTAAAGTCAACTTTAAGATAATTGCAACATATTTTAAAGCCATCTCACTTCTGACACTATATGCGGCCAATATTGAGAGCAGTCACCCTACCCAGATTCAAAAACAGGTCTACAGGGTAGAAAACATTCAGCTTTGACAGCAACGCCAAAGAGCCCAGCTCGTTGGTATGGCAGTCAAAGCGCTTACTCAACTGAAGGTACTCTGTCACAAGCATACAGTACAAATGGTGGAGCCAAACTAGAAACTGCTTTATCACACAGCATCTGTGGAAGGGAAAAGGAAATATTTTGTCTATATCAAAGCAATATTATCTCTAATTAACTAGCAACCATTGTCATGAAGCGAGAGCAAAAACAGTGATCATGTACAGGAAGCAGATATACCTATGAGCACATTGAGCTTATGAGGGTCCAGCTGGTCCTTTGAGGTTTCCGTTGCCTCTAAGCCATCTGAGTGAGGCAATGACCCCAGGAAGCTCTAAAAGAAAATAAATGCAAATGAGATATAATAAATATTCAGTTGGGCCAATACTTCCACCTAGTTTAGTTCTTCATTTGCGTATCATTATAAACACTGTAATTCAATTCTTATAGCAAATCGTATTATTAATTAATATAATTATTATTCTTTATTAATTTTTCTTGAGGTAAGGCTGGTTTAGCATTAAGTTGGTAAAAGTTGGCAAAGGGTAGCTTCAACTTTTAAAAGTTGAATACAGGATCCATGACTAACAAATGTACATAAAGTTGATAAAGTAGTATTTTAAAGTAATATTTTACATAACATCACATGCTATTATATCATGTGGTCAGGCACTGCAGGACACAAAAACATTATTTCAAGCGTGTCTTAAAACAATTCTCACATACACGTGTACACTTTGACATTGCTGTTATAACCGAGTTATTGGTCACTGTAATGATTACCCCCTCCATGGCTGTAGTGAATTGAAATCTCCTAAAAAAACAATGTACCTTTAGAATAGTCTAACGCAGATGCTTAGCTGATGATTCATAGTAGCTTCAGCTAAACTTTAGAATGAATGTATACAAAAATGACAACTGTAGTGACGTCTGTACAGGCTACATGGGCAGGAATAATGATTACAGTGACCAATAACTGTAAACATGGACATGTGAGTATTAACGTTGACTGTAAATATGTGAACCTTTAGCACACAGACAGCAACATATTAGTTGCATTTATTATTCTAATAAAGACCTTACTGGTCATATTAACATTGCTGAAATTTTAGTAACATTAAAAACTACCTTACAGCAAAAGGCAAAACATTACTTAACATAACGTTAATTGCGTTTCTTTTGTAACGCGTTACTCCCAACACTGTAAGGCAGACGAAAGTCGCTTTCTCGATTATGAAGCTCTTAAAATGCTAACTAACGTTAGCTAATAAATATATTAATCCACGTGCTAGCATTAGCTAATGTACACCAGAGCTATCCACCAAGGAAAATATTTCTAACCCAGAGTAAGCTCAACTTTAGTTAACTTACACAATTGTGTTGTCTTAGTAACAATAATAAACTTTACATTTTGACACACAGCCTGGGGGAGCCAGGGATTGAACTGCCAACCTTCCGATTAACAGCCAACCCGCTCTACCTCCTGAGCCACAGCCGCCCCATGTTGCCCTTACAAAAAAGGTCTCTGATCTCAACATGCTTTAAAAAATTAAAAGAAAGAAAAGAAATTAAAAAATGTATAAGAAATAATATGCTTTTGAAAAATCTATTTTAATGTTAAAAAAAAGAGTTAAATATATTTTTAATACAATGTTGACTAAAATGTTGTGAAAAATAGGCTTCAAGGACACTCATCCACCAGAGAGAGCTGTGTGTGCTATGTATTCATCATTCTGGGCCTTCCAAATATCTTTTATGTACAGTAGTGAGTGGATGATAACACTGGTGAAACTAATCAATGGGCCAGACAATCAAAGTACAATTCCCAAAAGACCGATCCCTAGATTGGTGGATTTGACCAAAGGTGACTGGGCCTTTGCTGCTTGAGCACACAGACTGTTGAAAAAGCACCCAACAACAGTTGAGGTCAAGGGCAACTGGACTGGACTGGATTGGCCGCCTCTTGGATGAGGGACTATACGTCTTCTAGTTTCTTCAACCAAGTCCAGTTGCCCTTGATTTGAACCTTCTCCAAATGAACAACTCCAAATGAATGATAATACTGCTTATACTAGGGATGTCCAGATCCGATCACGAGATCGGAAATCGGGCCCGATCACGTTGTTTCAGACTCGGACGTTACCTTCCGATCAGGACTCTGTTATAAATGTATATATATTCTCATATTTTTATTTACTGTTGCACTAAAGTCCAAAATGCAGAATTTATGTTATCACTTGAGGTGATAACATAAATGATCACATGTGTGCGAGGTGATCCTCGATCTGTTTTTTAAGTATTATAGAAGTATCGGATCGGGACTCGGTATTGGTAGATACTCAACATCAAATGACTCGGACTTGAGGGCAAACAAACCGGATCGGGACATCCCTAGCTTATACTACGATTGTTATATCAACTATATAAGGTGATAATGTTGTATTTACATGTTGTTGCACGACCCCAAATTAGCCCCAAAATTTAAAATAAAATAACAAAAACAAGAAAAAAGATCAGTTGCATTTTTAACAAGACTGCACAGTTGTGGGCAGTTCAGTGAGCCTAATTAGTCAAATTGTCTCAACTATATAGCACCTTCATTTTGCATTATATTTAAATGTCTAAATTTCATTTAGAAATTCACATACATTGGACATACACAATGTTAAAATGTGAATATAATTAGACAAAACTTTTGCACAGCACTATGTGGTTCTTATCTCATAACATGTGCATTCAGATATTTAAAATAGAATAAGGCCCAACACTCTTTTATGTTTTGGCACCTCCCTCCCCTTGCTCCACTAATGTCGACAGAGGCAAAACATCACTGTTCTATTATTATTTTTTATGCAGCTCAAAAACTTTATAAACGACCGTACATTAACACTTAGGTACGTGTGATGCCACTCAGTGGTTTACCTCCTAGACAGCATGACATCCACACAGAGGTTGCCAGAGAAGGGTTGGGCACTCTTACAGCTGTTGTTAGTGGCATCTGTCTCTCAGGCTGCGGAGCGAGTGTGCAGACGGATAGGAGATCCTGAAAACCCCCAGTTGTCTAAGGATGGGGATGTTATGGTGGGGGGAATCTTCTCTTTCCACAGAAGCTGGAAAGATAGACAGGATACCTATATGCAGAAACCACTGCCACTGCAATGCACAAGGTAAATCTACCATAGATATGAATTTAGTTTTAAAGAGGATATAGATACAGAACAGGTACAAAATAACAACTGAATATTGAAATTAAATATGTTCAGTATCTCCAAAAGTGTATTATTACCATCATATTCTGTCTTTTATGTTATTGTTTCTATTCAAAGACAAATAATTTGCCATTCCAAGTTCTTATAAATTTCCGTATCAAGTTTGAATTTCAGAGGGTTCCAGTATGCCCAGGCTATGATTTTTGCCATAGAGGAGATTAATAACAACACAGACCTACTGCCTGGCATATCTTTAGGCTATAAGATCTATGATGGCTGTACCTCAATTGCCAAAAGTGTGAGGGTCGCACTGGCCTTAGCTAATGGTAATGAAGTGGTATCTACAGCTTCTGAGGCACCATGTACCAGACCTACTCAAGTGCAGGCCATTATGGGAGAGACATCTTCACCTCCTTGCATGGCTATAGCTACTGTCTTTGGACCCTTTCATATCCCGCAGGTAGATTGGGAACAATGTATTTATTTGTGTGATAAGTAATTATTGTCCTGTAGTTCAAGGGGATTGTCATAGAAAAAGTGGTTGTAAAAGAATTGTAGTGCACTGTGTAAATGTTCTGAGTTTTATACTTTGATCTTAGAATATTATTTCTCATTTTTTTCTTATAGATCAGCCACTTTGCTACTTGTGCTTGTCTCAGCGATAAAACCAAGTACCCATCCTTCCTCAGAACAATACCCAGTGACTACTACCAGAGCAGAGCCCTGGCACAGTTGGTCAAGCACTTTGGCTGGACTTGGGTTGGAGCTATTAGAACAAATGATGATTACGGAAATATGGGCATGGCCACATTCACAGAAACTGCCCAGCAGCTGGGCATCTGTTTAGAGTACTCTGTATCTTTCTTTAGAACAGATCCACCAGACAAAATACAGAAGATAGTTGACATTATCAAGTGTTCCACTTCCAAAGTGATTGTAGCTTTCCTCTCCCACATCGATATGGATGTGCTAATACAGGTATTATCTCACCACAACTTGATTGGGTACCAGTGGGTAGGCACTGAGGCATGGATATTTGATTCCCAAACTGCAGCCATGGATAGGCATCACATCTTGGATGGTGCCATAGGCCTGTCCATCCCCAGAGCACATGTCAGTGGCATGAGAGAATTCATATTGGATGTGAAGCCACTCAATTCATCCAGCAGTGAAATGTTTACAGAATTTTGGGAGGATTTATTTAGCTGCAAGTTCAACCAGTCAGAGTCATCAGCAGGGAATCAGAGAGAATGTACTGGACATGAAGATCTGACTGGAATGCAAAACAGCTATACTGACATGTCATTCATGCCTATCTTTAACAATGTCTACAAAGGTGTTTATGCTGTGGCCCACGCACTTCATAGTGTTCTTAACTGTAACAAAACATGTAACAACACAGTGCGGCTGGATCCAAGCACGGTGAGTTTAATATCCAAGACTTGCTTTTGCCACATTAACAAAGAAAATTGTTAACATTTTGAAATTGTTGCTGTATCATACTTTTGAGACAATATAACATGTTTGTCAGATAATGATCTACATCTTCTTAGATTTTACAGCATATAAGAAAGACTCAGTTCAAAACAAAGGAAGGAGATGAGGTTTACTTTAATGAGAATGGAGACCCAGCAGCAAAGTACGAAATAATAAACTGGCAGCCAAAAGAAACTGGCATTGTGAACTTTGTCACAGTTGGTCTACATGATGCATCCTTACCTGCAGACAAACAGCTGAATCTACAAAATAATTCTTTCATTTGGGCGCAAAACTCAAAACAAGTAAGCAACCATGTGATTACTGCAAATGTTAATGACAGTAAAGTTTGATTTTTAGAATTTTCTAAGGTATTAATTGTTGTCACTGTATCATAAGGTTTGGTCTTGGTGCTTCAAAACCAATATTAGGTTGATTGCAAAGATAAACTTTTCGATTTGTTCATGCAGGTGCCGTTGTCAGTTTGTAGTGAGAAATGTCCCCCCGGAACTCGCAAGGTTCTCCAGAAAGGAAAGCCTGTTTGCTGCTACGATTGTTTAAGATGTGCAGAGGGAGAAATAAGCAACATTACAGGTGTAGTAACATTCAATGCAAGACAAAACATGGAAAAGGAAACCAAAACTTAATATAATTGGCATCACAAATCAATACATCCAATATCCTTAACAAATTCTGATACTTAAATCACATACCTTTGTGTAATATCTTATAATGTAAATGAAGGTTAAATCCCATGTGATAAACTGTATCTAAGTCAGTGGTATTTCGAGATTTCTCGAAAGGGTCAGGGGGGGAAAGTTAGGATAATTCCAAGGGCCCCAAAAAATAGATAAAATCTAATATCAAATTATATAAACCATCATCATTGATTATTTCAAATATAATAATACAATTAATGATCTTTTTTTAAATATCCCCAGTGACCAAAGTAAACCTCCATATTGAGCGACCACTCCCCTGTATCTCCATGAAATGGTTTGGTCCTGCCTCAGCGTACTCATCGGTGAGGGTGTTTAGTCAGCAGATGTGCTAGAACACAGCGATTAAAATGCTGCCTAGTAAACCAAAATCTGGTTTTCAAAAAAGGAAAGACAGATAAGAGAGAGAGGAAAGACAAAGGAAAGGATGTCAATCTGTAACCCAGTGTGTCACCATGAAAGGTGCTTTAATCTTTTAGTGGTGTTAACCTGTTGGCTTAAAGTCCACAGTGAAATAAGCTAGCTAGCTACAGACTAGTGTTAGCCTACATTTCATCAACATTTAATCAGTGCAGGGAAATGTTTAGCAAGATATCCAAATTAAATCATTGTTCCTGCACCTTTTAGCAGACTAACAACAGATGAGTCAGCAGCAGCCCAGTCTCCCCATAACTGTAGCCTCCCTGTCCCAGTGAAGAAGGTGAGCAGCACTGTGTTAATGACAGGCCAGTTAGCATCATTCCAGGGAGTCTGGGGATTTCTCTGTCTCTCTTGCTCTTTTTACTAGAACAACAAATAAAGCCTCAGCCTGCATGTAATTTACATACAATATTAAAATAATCCAGTTTGATAAATTAATTTAGATTTCATTATGGTCGTTAAATGACATCTATAGATAATGAATTTTTATAGTAAAATTAACTGAGACCTTAAAAGATTGCCTTAAGGACATTTTTATGGTGGCTTTTAATCTTGCATCAAATAGTGAACTGCATCCTGTATTTTTTATTTTACCTTTATTTTACCAGGAAGTCTCATTGGGATAAAAAAAATCTCTTTTACAAAAGAGACCTGGCCAAGGTAACAGCCATTCATAAACACAACATATTAAAATGCTTCGTACAATCATGACAAAATTCACAAAAACAAAAAAATCAAAAAAAAACACATCTATTGAAACACAATGGCCTCTCAAGAAAAACAATCACATGTCTCCTTCACCACATTCTTTATGATGCTCTTAAATTTATCAATGTATGCAGTCTTGCATTTACAAATCACCAGCAGTAAATATTCTGCTAGTACTAGTATTGAACTACGAGAAACAAGATAGTTATAAGCCTTTAATTAGAGTGATGGGACAGTTAGGTCCTAGAGAAGTGGTAACAACAGCTGCACAGAGGGGGCCCAATAGGAATATTTTGTCATGGGGCCCAAAGTTTCTGGCGGTGCTTTTCATTCTCAGATTTCTTGGTTCATATCTATGGGAGGAAAAGGAAGGGAGTGGGCCACCTATTGTGTGAGAGAGAGAATATGTCTTGTGGGCATAGAAAAGATGCAACATGGAGACAAAAAAGACAAATGGACTGACCTAGTCTAACACTTGCTTCAATATTATTTTTCAGATTCTGTCACATGTGTGCGATGCCACCCTGAGTTCTGGTCAAATGAGAGAAGAGATACCTGTGTAAAGAAAGATACAGAGTTTCTATCATTTGAAGAGATTATGGGAGCACTGCTCACAGCAGCCTCTCTATTTGGAACATGCATGACCTCTGTTGTGGCAATTATTTTCTTCAGATACAGACAGACTCCTATCGTCAGGGCCAACAACTCTGAGCTGAGCTTCCTGCTGCTCTTCTCCTTGACCCTGTGTTTCCTGTGTTCTCTGACCTTCATCGGTCGGCCCTCTGAGTGGTCCTGCATGCTGCGACACTCAGCATTCGGCATCACCTTTGTCCTCTGTATCTCTTGTGTTCTGGGGAAAACAATAGTGGTGTTAATGGCCTTCAGGGCC